>JAYKAV010000766.1:827105-888448 GCA_035582835.1 Phoebastria nigripes
AAAACCCAAACCAAACAAACAGTGAAATCAGTGGCTACATATAGATTGATCTTACATGGAGGAAAATTAGGCTACAGGACTTTCTAAATTCATACAGATAGCCAAGTAAAACACAAACTATGTTCAATTTCAGTTGATCTGATACTAAGGGAGAAATATTTCCTAGGTTTATAAGAAATTTTATATGACCTTTAATTCAAGGATTCATAACTGCAAAAGAAGAAAAAAAAAAATCCTTATACTAACCTTACTTGATTTTAGGACCTTAATTTGTTCCTCATAAACTGTGTCTTTATTCTTTTCCAAAAAGCCTTCACATTGATATTCCACCTGAAAACCATCATTTTACAAAAAAGTAAGTATTAGAAGTATTTAATAAGAATATTTTGCATAGAATTCACCAGCTGTAACATTCACATTTAAAACAGATAATTCTTGTGGATGTTAAAAATATCAGCTCCCAAGTGCATCTTTGTTAAATATAGATTTTCCTCAAAGAGAGTGCTTTCCAGTAAAACGTAAAAGATTAAAATATATATAGATATATACTGTTATTGCATTACACCAGAGATATTTCACTTTTGAGAGATGCTTGTGGTAAGACAGCACGATTGAATGGTTACCGTAAAGGTGAAGAATCAAAATGTGTGTTGAGCATCTCCTTCACTGAAGTTATCAGGGCTGCAAAATTGTGTGAAATCCAGATGTAACTGAGAACAAAGTATCTCATCTCATCTCATTAGCTGAGAGGCAGCTTATTATGAAAATGCCTCATTTGTACTCAGAATTTTTTACCAGAAGCAATAAAAAGTCTGAATGTTGTGACAATACCTAACAATCCTCTATCACAGGGCCACAGAGTCTCCTGGACCAAAGAACTGCCAGAGAGTCAGATAAAAACCTAGTATTTATTTCACTGTCCTACTTCAAGGCTGAAGAAAGCCCAAAAACTATTGTCAAAAGTCTATACCTTAGAATTCAATATTAATTAACGTAAGTATGCTAACTCTCATGAAGTGTCTCACACTAACTCTTCAATCCTGTATCAGCAGAAGTGCAGGCTATAAAATACAAGAGCAGACCCTTATAGCAATTTTATTCTTTCAGAGCATACAGATTGATAGGCATCAGCAGCCCCTCTTTCAGTACAGCCATTTATCGGTGCTTACACAATGACACTATACCCCGAGCTGCAAAACATTTCAAAAAATTCCTACGGGGGAAGGCGGCAGAGGATCTCCCCAAGGTCTCTCCACAGCTGAAAGCCCGCTCTGAACATTACCCCGGCTACCGTTAATGTTCTTACTGCGGGAGACAATGCCACGAGAGGGCAGCAGAATCTCTGCCTTCTCCCAGAGAAGACAACGTCAAGGCACAAAGGTTACTCATCTGCCAGCTACGGCTTTATTTTTTCCTTCAGGATGTCTGTATGCATTCACGTAAGCACACAGGAAAGCATAAAATGCTTAGCACAGACGGTGCATCAGAGCTTAGAGCTTTGCCAATATCTGCCTGGAGCTACTTTTAGCTTTCCTCGGCCCTCACTGCTCAGACTAGGCATAGGAAAGCCTTGTTTTCAAATAGCAAAGTTTAGCCTAATGAACAGTACGTGAAATATTAATTAAATCCTTCTTGTTCTCTCATCCACCAAATAAAACAGAACTCATGAATCTAAACAGTTACAGAGATGTTCTTGCTGCTTTCATTAAGGTAACACTAGACGCAACAAGAACAGGACCCCTCTTCTACACCTAAATTCAAGAACCTGGGAGAAATCAAGTGGAGGCAAAAAAAGGCCTCCAACCCCCCATGTCAGCACATACAGACCCACTGATAAGAATACAAATCTCAGAGCTTCTCCAAACTTTTTTCGACAAAGCTGACAATATTCTGAGGCAGCTTCTTTGTTTAACGGGACAATTATCTTAAACAGGATTTTTAAATTTTTTATTTTATTTTAACCTGGGGAGTTGCTCAGTTTGATGATGCATTGTGGGAGCTGAACAACGCCTGCACTCCACTGAGGTACCCCCCATCCAGCTTCCTAGAAATAGCTGTTCACCGGCCAGCAGAGGCAGGGGTGGGAGCAGTACATACTGCTCCAGCAATAAGAAGAAGGGTGTTGTTAGCCTCTTTCCTGTTTGCATGTTAAGATGGCAGCAAAACCAACATCCTTTTGTTGTTGCTCTTTAGCTAAAACTACAGTGAGATACATGATTTTCTATTTTGTGTATTTCTACAGCATAACCAGAACTGATACAATTATGCTGTGAATTGCAAATACACTAGGCTGTCATGTTTTGAAAAAGGATGGTTAGTGGTTACACATGTGACAGGAGTCAGCAGCTCTTGTTTGTGTTCCTGGCTCTGCACAGCTGCCAGGTCAACTTTCTTCTCCTGTTCAGGTGTACAGGCAGGCACACATTTTGCAAGAAGCCAAGTAGAGCCAGGGATGCCGCTGCCCAATTGCTGCCTGCAACAGCCGCCCACCCCAGGATCCCCTCCCGTTCACACGCTCAGCAACACCAGCCACGGAAAGAGGTACCGGAGGAAAAGTCCTTACCTTGTCAGCAAAGTGCTTGATGATAAAAGCCTTATTTGACAAGCGTGGTTTTTCAAAGAGGGCGCATTTATTCAAATGAGTATTGTATAGTTTTTGGGCCCAAGTGTCATCCGAGCCTTTTGGCATCTATGGAAGAGGACACACAGTCATTTAAAATGGCCTGAAAACTTTTCAGTAGTAGAAGAAACTAAGAAGATGGGGGACAACACTTTGTGGTTTGCTTTCAAACTCCAAATCCTCGGATTTCCAGCACTGCCATAAGCAAGGAAGCCAGTAACCAGCTATGCACTTGCCTTTCTAATAATCCAGACTGGGCGCAGCCCAGCAGCAGGTGTAGCTGCTATGGGACACATACGACGCTAATAACACTTTCAGTGTCACACACCTGAAGGTGGGGATCCAAGAGGTACATTATTTGACTGCGCAGCACCTCAGCGGGCCAGAACTCATCCACCACCATAAAAGATTGCTTGTGATGCTTTGCGATACACAAGAACCCCAAGCTGGGTTTCCACTGAAGCAGACACCACACGCCACTCTCTGCACATGGCTTGGCATAAATTAAACTAAGATAGAAGACAAAAGGTGAGACACCAAGCGAGAGGCAATTTGGAGAAATCTGACAGGACCAAAGACTGCACTTGCTACACTCGGGAAAGAGACAGTTGCCAGAGTCAATACAAAGGTTGATCAGAGACCCAGAAACAGATACAGACACATGATGGAGAGGAGGGGAAAAAAAGCACGACTAAAACCATTTTTTCTCCTCCTGTAATTGCCAATTCTGTTTGTACGTTCCCCAAATCCTTTCAACAGCAGAACGTCAAAATGATGCCTGTACGCAGATGACTTTTCCCTGTGAGGCCCCAGAAGCAGGACGGTTGATGACCTCTTTCTCTATGAAAGCCCTTGAACACACACCTTGCACTCCTCATCCAACAGATCCAGAATTCCCATTTTGGCCTCTATGAGGTTGATGCAAGGCTGATTGTCGTAGAAATCAATCAAGGTCCATGGTATTTGTTCCTTCATATATTCTTCTTGTTCCAGCTTAAAGACATGCTACAGGGCAAAAAGAAAAGAGTTTTCTGTGAAATAAAATGCAGAATAAATACATCGAACTCTCACCTGAATTCATCTTGGCACATTAATCCAGGCTGTCAAGTGACACACTAGTTCAACTGAATAAACCCTTTAACAAGGAAGTGTATGAAAAATAAATCAACCTTTTTTCCTGGCCTAAAAACAACAGACTAAACTAAAGCGCTCATCCATATTCTCTGCAAATAAAGCCTATTTTTTCCTATCTTTTTACTCTATTGTCCCACAATTACTAAAAGCTCTTTCCTCTTATAAAAAAAACAACACAACACCCAGAAAAAGCCTCAAGTGCAGGAACAGCAACTTATAAAGTGGGATGTGCCATGCACATTTATGATTTTGGAGTTATGAATACTGCTCTATTTCAAGTAAAATTTCACTATAAATACTTTTGTGTTTCCTTGTAAAAGAACAGAGCTCCATTTTCTCTTAAATGGCTGCTGATTTTTTTCTAAGATGACGCATTGCATTAAAATATACTCTTCAGCAAAAACCTGCAAGAATGACTCTAGGAGTATTAGCACAAGAAATCCTTTAAGCAAAATTTTGTGGAAGATTTATCTGGTATGAAGATCAATAACAACGTAGTTGTATATTTATTCAAAAATACTATCATAAAAAACCTGCACAGCTTTAATGAAATGTGCATAGCAGATGAATTAAAACTTCAGGGAAAAAAGATAATAAGATATTAAACAGGTAAACTGTGGTCTTAATACCACAAGCACTTTTTTTAAAAACAAAAAGACTGCTGACTCCAGTTATTTTAAATGACGTTTTATCTCCCATTTAAATTTTAATGCATACTAACTGCTCTGGCAGGCAGAACCGAACTCAGAGCATACCCTAACAAGCAGCACAGAGCAGCGCTGTGGGCAGGGTTCGGGGGGCCGCCATGAACACCTGTATTCGTGGAGCCAGCCTCAGCTGCCCCTGAGCTCAGTGCACAAGCCCACAAACGCCTCRCAGCTCTCTGGCACGCATCTGCCAGACAGCAGAAAACTACCCTGACAAAGCGGTTTATCCCTTCTATTTCATTAGCTTAACGCCATCCCCTCCGAAGCAGCGCTCCTTAATGGCGCCCGCGGGAGCCATTCCCACCCTGCCGCTTAACGGCTGCGTTACACGCCGAGTTAATTCCTGACAGGAAAGCCAATGGTAGCGTTTTATTGGCGAGTCATATCCAACCTTAGTCCTGAAAGAAAACATAAAACCATTTCTCCACTGTAAAGGAATTAGCAATTAGGTGGTGAAAAGTGTCTTCAGACCTCATTTTCCTTACGGGCTGTGGGTGGCCAGGCAGGGGAAGGGTGGCGGGGGAGGCCGAGCAGGCTGTGGAGATGTGAGTGGCGGCCGGGCAGTCCCCGAGCGGCCTGCCCTCAGCCAGGCTCGGGCCACCCCAGCTGGCACATGAAGGCTTGCTGGATGCCGACACAGGGCTTTAATTTAAAACAACTTCCACCCCGTGTAACTGCATGGTAGCCCAATGGGTCCATCTCTGCCGGCGCTGGGTTTGGTAGCTTGGTGGGGCATCAACACAAAAGCCCCATCGCCCCGTCCTTCATGAGTGCTTACAGCAACAGCGCGAGAGGGAAGGGAACACGGGGATGGTGATCTTTACTAAAGAAGCGAACCCTTACAATTCTTACAATGACTAGTTTTTTGCTGTAGAGCTAAGAAAACTCCRAGATACCTTGTGCTTAGCAGTTATGACATCCTGCTTATGGAGCTGAAGCCAGCCGTGGCACTACCAGCACGGAAAGGGCATGCCGGGGCTGGAAAGCCCAGCCTCGGCTCCAGGGCCTGGCTTACTCCCCGACACTTATCCCTGCCACCGGGATGAACAACGGTGTGGGGGAATCCAGTCCAGCGAGCATGCACYGCCATGGAGGTACGCTCGTAAAGAGAGTTCACAGCTATTCCTGTACTGCGGCACAGCCTAGCAACAGACCTGGCATAAATAACTTGCCTCATCGTTACGCAGGTAAGATATATAATTACAAACGTCACTAAGGCTGAGGAGAGAGAGAGAGAAAATCATGATCTCTCTGGAGGAGGGGGAAGAGGCGCCTCTTGCCACACGTCAGTCATCAACTTCAGGATGCGGCTGAAAACCCTCAAAAAATAATGCCAGGAGAGGAAGCGTGGGTGGCAGATTTCCAGCAGCAAAGCCCTGCTCTCTGCTGCCCGTGCACAGGCTCTCGTTGGAGGTTACAGAGACACAGCTAACTCCCAACTTCATCCACATGGTGCTCTCATTGACAGGCAATCTGGGGGTCTTAATTGCCAAGCACTGCTTCTGTCTTATAATTGTTACTGTGATCAGAATTTCAAATAGTCCCAGAGCAGCAGTTAGTCATAAAATCTATTTCTAGGAGATAGTCGATCTTTCCCCATCCCCCAAAGCCCACGGCCAGGACAGCTGGTTAATAGACTGAAGGAATTCATCGTAACCACTGGGGATCCAATTAGCAGAATGGACTTGGGTGAGGGGAAAGGGAAGAGGAAATGCCAGTCATTTCCTACTTACCATATTGAACTGCTGCTGCAGTTTTTCATTGGCATAGTTGATACAGAACTGTTCAAAGCTGTTGATTTCAAATGTCTCAAATCTAAAATATGCAGATACTCAAAATTACTAGTGCAGTGAAAAAAACAGATTAAATGACCCCATAATTTTAAATTCCCTCCCTCCAGTCAAATTCATTACACTATTCCAGGCACAAACAACCACAATCAAGCAACGAAGCGCACAGGGAAATGGCAAATTGCAGTACATGGGCAATTCAGTGATGCTCCCTCTTTAGGCAGGGATGAGGAACACCGGGAAGGGACTGATGTTCCTGGAGAGCATGTTAGTCATCTCTGTCCTCTCTAGAAGTGCCACCCTGGAGGAACCATGAGGTGACAATTCCCTTGTAACTTTTCCCAATGCAATACATAAAGGAACTACCAACAGCAAAAATCTGAAATCCCACTGTAAGTGTCAAGACAAAGATTTTAGATAGCATGTCAAAACTAAACACCTACTTCCTTCAGCTGGAATAAGCAGCTGCTAAGGGTTTGGGGTTTTTTGTATAATCCACGCAGCGCTACATGATAAAGACAAAGATGCTCTGCAGTAAGATAATTATGTAAGAGGTGTCGTATCTCTGACAAAAAGACTCACCCATAAATGTCCAACACTCCAATGAAAGAATGCTGTTTTACAGTAGCGTGAAGGGCTTTGTTCACATGATCTACAATCCAGTTAAAGAGATTAGCATAGATATGTTTGGCAAGTGCATCTCTGGCATTGATGGCATGAAGTTTAGAAATTGGCTTGATGTAGGTTTCGGTGGCAGTTGCGAGCTTCCTATGGCAAAGCCARTGGGCCATCTCTTCATACTCCACGCCCATGAGGTCGCAGAAGATGGTGAGGGGTTCATGCTTGGGCTAATAAAAACAATCTTATTAGGTCTTGAAACAGTATTACCAATAGCACACATGCAATCATGCAATCAGAAGAACTGCCTGTCTGTAGTGATCCAACAATAAGCAGCAACAGCAGCTTCCTCAGCTCTTCCTTCTTCAAAACATAACAAGTTCCCTACCCACTTATCACATTCACATTGCTGAAGTAAATTAGTGAATCACAGTTTCCTCAAAGGCATTTTACTATACTTGTGTTCACCAAAAAGCCCCACACAGGGAACCTGCAACCTTCGCAAAAATGAATCACCTAGCTTCACAGGGATGGACTTGGTTATTTTGAATTCTTATAACTAACTGTCTCAGTTTTGAGTGAAGAAGCTAGAGAAATGCAGAGGACAGGACATCAGCTGTGTGCTGGGGACAGAATGGACTACAGCTCCTGAGTGGTGCTCTCGCCTGCTCATATACATCCACGGCAGGGAGTGACGTGCAACGGGGCATCGCAGCCCAAGACAAGAACGAAGAGGAAGAAGCGTGGAAGGGCTTTAGTGCTCTGGTCTCAGCATTTAACACAGTATTTTCTCAGTGAATTCTGGAGACAAACATTAAGAGATTGGAGCACACAAATGATGTTCTCTAACTCTCAAATTGGACTGTACAAGTGAAAAAATTGACCTTTGTTTAACCAGGTAAAATCAACTAGCAAGGCTTGCACACTGAGATGGGTATGTAAGATTTCTGCATAAAAATCCGTGCAGTGCGTTTACCACTCAATGAGTTAAGATACTACACCTTGTGACTAACAAGCCAACCAATAGCTAGAAATCAAGGAGGACAGACAGGTCTTTCCTCCTAAGGAACTCCCCTAACACTACTTCCTCATCACGTTCACTGTGCACCCGGTGGCTCAACAGCATGCTGACAAGCAGCGTCTTGACAAGGACAGATTACAGGGGACTGTTACTACATGCCCAGTAGCTTCAGGGTACATCAGCTTTATCTTTCTATTTCCACGTCCTTCTGACTTCTCTGGGGCTTCTTCCAGTCCTTACAGCATACAGCTCCCATGGCAGTGCTGTTACACCTCCAAAATCCAGTTAACTGAGCATGTCTTCTTTCAGTTTAGCCATACCACTTTAACTGGCTCAGAAGACAATAATAAAGTAATAATAATGAACACTGCACAAAAGAGTGTCACATTAGGGTTACTCAAGCTGACACTACACAAACTGATTCATTCACACAGCACCATGTGGAGCCCTTCACTGAGCTCCCTGAAGCACCACCACTGCATCACCGCACCAGCGCTTCCCAGGCAGACCAGTCTGCATGGTGACAGAGCTCTGCAATGGTTGTTGTCAGAGAACAGCACAGCTCAGGTAGCGGATGCCATTGAGCAGACATTCACCGCCACCTGCTAGATGTTTACCACGTCAGGATAGGATTGCACAGGAACTTGCAGCTTTGTACTAGCTCATTCAGTGTGATTGCTGCATTGGAGGTACCCATTACAACACAGGCTAGCTCATCATGTCCTGGGGCTCATCAGCTTTCTACTTGTGATCATTAAATGACACTTTCTTTGTAGTGAAAACCTTTTTAAAACACACCAAAGAGCCAGACTATTGCTGTGGTTTCACAGCAGCTATCCATTAGATCCCATGAACAAATGGTGTCAGACCAGGCACACTGATCATCTGTGGCCCGATGAAGGACCTATTGTCTCAGCTCCAGAAACTGCTGCTGCAGATTCTTGAGAAAGCGACTGATAGTAAAATGAGAAAAAAACCCTGCAACCGTTGCTACTATTTGAAGAGAGAGAAAGATGAAGGCTGTGTAGTCCAGCAGTAGACATTCAAGGAAAGGCAAAAGGAGAAACTGGTCACTTGTGAATCCAAGGAACAGAAGAGTGACAAGCCAGATCTTTTTTGTTTCTCATCTCCAGAATATGGGCTTCAGTAAGAAGCCTTGGTCCTCACTGAATGAGGAGGTTTTTTTCAGATCAGACTATGCAGTCCTCATTACTGACCTCCACAAAGGTAAAAAAGGACTAATAAAACCACGACACTTAGATGAGTCACATGAATCATATCTGTATATCCTATGCTCATGTCTAGACATCCCAGAGGACTTTGCGAAGCATTTGCTTTGCAATTATTTAGGCCATTTTGGCATTTAACATTAAAAAAACCCATCCTTGCAAAGCATTTACTGTGGGCAGGGAATGTATTCATGTAGGAATATAAATATCTAGACACCTGCCCAGGACTTCAAAGCTAGCCTGTCTGGTAGAGTTTTCTAGGACAGATCAATTACAGTTTTGAAACAAAATTAAGGCAGCCACCGATATAATACAGAGAGTACTGTCTAAAGCCTCTAAACTGAGAAGAGTTGAATCCATCTGCAAAAAGAACTGTGAAAATGTTAACAAATTAGAAATAAACACACGGCTTGCGTTTTTATATTGTTACTCTTTTTCAGAAGAGGTCCCTGCAAACAAGCAGAAATTGTCAGAGTAGAAACCATGGCCCATTCAGCTCATCTACTACTCACAGGAATAGTGCAGCTGTCAGAATCCCGAGATGCAAACTCCACGTTGCCCAAGTGAAGGATGCCAGCAAGGATTCGAAAAATTCCCATCTGGTAGGAATCAATAATCCCTAAAAAATGATGAATAAAACATTTTGAATGGAGAGAGAAATAAAGAACCACGAGCTGCAGTTGATGAAAAAATTTATTAAGAAAACAGTGACCGCTGTGTGTTTTTTTCAGAGACTTTGGCATTTAACAGTACTGCTTGGCTCCACTTCTATTAAAAACATTTTACAACCAGATGCAAAAAAAAATCCATTAAAATGAACTATTTAATTTGTTGTTTCAAAGTGCTTTGTCAGTGACCTCCAACACTGTATATCCTACACCACAGGAATCCACCATTTACGTTCATATAATGCATGCTCCTCCTACACTAGATATGTGATTCCACTGCAATTTAAATACCTCCTTAATGCAATAAAAGTATCTCAGTCCCAAAGTTTATCAAACTCTCCTGTTTTTAAACACAACAGAGTATGAAGAAAATATACACAAACAATGTAGAAAACACTTGCTAGTATATTGGATTTGGGATATGACTGTGTTTTACAAATTACCTAGCAAAGTGCAGGCCTGCCTGGTGTTTACCATTTCCTTAGCATCATCGACACCATCAATCACAGGGCTTCCACCTTGCTTTGTATAGTGAAAGTAATTTGCATTCCCTGTAAGAGAAAAAACAAATCTTTTACACACACTGATGCAGAAATTCACAGCACATCTGTAAAGCTGTGTAATGATTAAGTTGCTCTTGGCAGAATCCATGATTTGAAATATGTCAGTATATTTTTGCCTTCTGGCTCATAGGACCCACTTACTCTGGAAAAGAATTTTTTCAAGATTTAACAGTGCAAATAAGTATTCTTAAGCTACCTGGTTCCTACAATAGGCCCTCAAGCATATTCTCTACCTAACCTTGGTTCAGACTTCCACACCTGTGGAATAATCACTTTGGAAGCAATTCTTCTCCAAGTCTGAGCCAACCACCCAAGTGGTAGGTGCAGAGTTGACAGCAGCAGCACTTTGGAATTATGTAGCAGATATTATTATGCTATTATTGCATCAGGATATTTAAAAAATTCTATTTTGCCCATTTTCTTCTTGTTTCTAATTTATGGTCTAGTTTAGTCTTATGAGTATCTGTGATCCGTTCTGGCTGAGAAGTCATGGTTGGAGAACTGATAGCTTTATACCACTCTGGGGACAGCACTGGGCTTCACTGGGAGAGCAATAGCTCTCCTGGGTACTGTGTAAATTCCTACCGTTTCAGTGGCCATGCTACCAGCTGCAGTAACAGACTCCTTTTCTTTCGATCTGCTAAGGTTTCAAGAATGCTGAAAGAGGATTCTGCTAAATGGCTTCTTTAGTTATAATTACATCAGTTCCTTTCTTTCCTGTGTCAGCAGATGTGAATCCTAAATGTGCCAGGATGGTGCAGAAGAGCAGAGAAACACTTTAAAACCAGAATGTTATTTCAGAAATCAGCACTCACAGGCTGTGCAGTTTTCCCACTATGAAGCTAACTTTTAAGAAGCACTGAAATTTATATTGAATTTTAAAAATGATGAGGTGATTGCCTGTCCCAAGGTCACCATCATGCCTTTCTTCTACAAAGTACCAGTTCCTGTGAAATGAGAAACCTTTCCTTTATCAACATTTTAATTTGAAAAATGAAAAATTTCATTTATCATTTTTGTGATCACCAGGTTAGCAGAGATGGTAAAGTAATTGTTGGTAACAGCCCAAGTGAAAGCATGCAGATGCAAAATAAGCTTTTCAGGTGGTTATACCAGAAATGGTAAAACTCTCTAGTACCTGGAGCCATGGAAAAAACATTTTAAAGGACCAGGAGAAGAGAATTTCACCCTCACCACTGGAAAGCTACTCTGGAATCCAGGACATAGTAAGTCCTAGTGATTACAATTGCAGTGTATTAGAGTATGCTGAATAAACAAATCTGTTACTTTTATTTTATCTAAAAACCACAAAGTCTGAAATCTGCCATTTTAGTTATTTTCAATATATTTTAGTATTTGAAGGTTTAAAAGTTTAGAATTTAAAAGCCAGCAATTCTTCTTTTGGTTCTATGGCTCAAAAAGCTCAGAGATGCTGCTTTGTACCTACAATTGCACAACACAATGAATGTGAATTTCATACCTAATCGTAGAGTTTTAAACTCAGGTAATGCTGCAGAGGCACAAAGTTGGTAAAAGATGTGGTAATTTCTCTCCTCTTCTGCCTTTAAAAAGAAAGGAATTGATTATTTTTCACAACTTGACAAGTGCCAGAAACATCCACGAGTAGAAAAGAATTACTCTGTTTAATGCTTTCTCCAGCATTACATTAAGAGCATAGAAGCCGCATGAAAAAAGGAAAGATAAATCAGCATCTATCATTTCCTTCTTGATTAATTTAACTCATTTTCAACAGCAAGAAGCATGCAGACATTTTCATTTAAAAAAAAAGTATGATTTCACTTTTCAGAACTGTGGATTACTATTAAATATAGATCAGGATTGTATGGGTGGGTGAAATGATCATACTTAAAAGCTTTTCATTTTCCAAAAATAACTAATACCATTCGCCTCAGCATTTATAGTAAGCTGGTGAAGGGAGTATCCTTCTTGCCAAGGCAAAGCTGGAATTTTAAAATGAAGGACAAACACAGCTCAGAAGGTTATGACTCATGACCAACACCATAATTCTGAACTTAAGTGCTCTAAATTTCATAACTTCAAAACAAAAAAAAAAGAAAAAGACTCTCTTCCAGCTAAACCATGTGCAAGAAGTCTCTCATTTTTAAAATATACAATGTACTTCACGTAACACCCCTACACAATGCAAACTGTAATTATTTGTTTTATACCTTTAGGTAGCCAGCCAAGCTCATTTTTACTGAGCTCTAGACTATAAGGTAGGCAAAGATGGAGAGGAAATGTGGGAGACAAAAAGGTTGTGGATTGGTTCAAGTATGAAATACCAAAATGAAGAGAGTTCAAGAAAGATGAAATTACATATTCTCATTTGCCTAAATAATGGCAATTGAGACTCATTCGTAATTATTGCAATAGCAGCGGCTTTTAACAAGAGATTGAAAGTGAGCTAAGATGGCAGCTTTACAAACCACAACAGAGAGCTCTTCTTGAGCATGAGTGGTTTCTGCTAGGTTTTGAAGCCCTATTCCATAATACTATGATAAGCACAAACTCGTATCTAGTCGTGCACTGAAAGTATTTCATGTTTAAATACACAGCCTTTTTAATACACATTTTACAACTACGAATAATTCGTATAATGAAGGGCTGATTTGGTTTTCCTTTTCTCCCCCCTCCCCACATGTGCTATATTGCAAATACACTATTACAGCCATCTCTTAGGAGAGATAACTAATATCAGCAAGCAATAGCTTTTTTTTTTAGCATAGTCACACAAATATACAATAAGAAGATTGCGTCAGTATTACCTGAAATACCACTCTTGATTTTTCCAAGAGGTAAGTTCTCATGTTAGCACCAATGATTCGATACCTCTTATCAAAACCAATTTCAATGTATTTCCCAAAGCGACTGCTGTTGTCATTCCTCGTAGTTTTGGCATTTCCAATAGACTGAAAAAAGGGAATATTGTAAAGGTTAAACAGCTTTTAGAAATTATCAGATCTATTTAATCATCTACATGGCTCATAAACACTTAACAACATTAATTTTGTCCTGGTTTCAAAATAATCAAGAATTTAATAAAGAACGATCTCCACCTGGTCAGCAAGTTACATCAAAATATGGTTATTTCATTAACGCAAGATCGGGAGCTGGTCTTCCTAGCAATGATTTCACTTTCACATAGTCTAATTTTCCAGTTAAAAATCCTTTATTGCTCTCTGAGGTCTTTTAAAAGGAATTAAAGAGTCTAACAGAATGCTCACATACACCCAGATTTCTTCTAAGGACTTAATAAAACTATAACAATTATTTCACACTGTATATATTCATATATGTATGTGTACAGATATATGTATAGTACTTGCAACTTCTGTAAGTCTACCTATCATAAACCCATCGTCCAGCAAGCAGCCCCTATGTTCTGTCTGGCTAACAGATTATTATTATTATTATTACTTTATAATCAACCACATTTCCAAACTACTTCTGCAAACATATCATTATAAAATATTTCCTGTGTGCCTAAATATAATCTAAAAATTAACATGTACAGACTCATGTCGTTTGCCTGAAACGGAATCCCTTCCATAGCAGCTTGGTTACTGATTCAGAGACAGTCTTCAATGCTGCCCTACGTGCCTAACTTTTAGATTAATTCAATACAGCTTCATACACAATAAACAATATTTAATGTATTTCCTCTATAGTATGTGGTCTTGGGATGACCAGGGCAACTGATGACTGTAGTTCCTAAACGGTCTTGGTGCACCTCTGCCTTACCTCATCAGCATTAGGATTCACCCCGCAACAGGTACCAGCTGGATATATCAGAATTCAAGGCATGCAAATCACAACATGCTGAACTTCAAAGAAAAGCATTTTCTCTTCTCAATTAGATCATCTTTTAGACATCATATAGCAATTCACCTTCCAAAAAAATCCTAAAGGTATCTCTGTATCAAAAGGAATGGCATTTGGAGTAATTCAGATACAGCACACTGCCTTTTATCATATGCCACTGTGCGTACGTTCTCAAGTACCTCTGAAGTGCACCATAACTAAAGAACACAGAGTTGTATCTATGTCCTAGTTTCCTAGTTCACGTAGCCATCCATAGGAACTCTGCACTGAAATAAAACTTGGGAAAAACAAATGAGAGCAAATAGCAATGCTGAGTATCGGTATTCCAAATCTGTAAACAAAAGGCCAGTGAATCGGTAAGGGCTAGCCGGGTACAGCACGGGAAGCAGGGATTAGACTTTCAGAAACCCCATTACAGCAGCAGCAGCAGCAGCAGCACGCACGCCTGACCGAGCAGATGTCAAAGTGGGTATCAGATGAACAGTTGCTACAAAGGCTGTAAGAACAAATTGCATCTCTGCAGTTCTAAGAAATACTGAATTCATTCAAACTGAATGTACTCAAACTGCATTTCTTGTGTTTTAAAATTATTGCTTCTGTGATATATTTTGTTGTTGGTGGTAGCAATATAATATTACAATATTTTCAGACACCAATTATTACTTTGAAACATATTACTTATAAAAACAGTTAAGAAAGTCTTTGGTATTATAAGATTGCTTACCAGAGTAGATACTAAGCTGTACAATTTGCATAGCTACACAGGGTAACAAAGAATGAGAGGCAGGAAATTACATATAAAGATGTGTTTTAAGAGTTGACAATTTCTACATTTGCAATAGGAAAACTGTATATAGTTACTGACTACAAAACTAATTATTCAAATAGTTGCTATAAGTGTAGAGTGGTCACTTGATATTACAGAGTATTTAGTAGGCAAAGATGATGTGAAATTCTGACACTAATGATGGTAGCTCATAAAATGCTATGTTCAGGTTGTCCAAATAGAAATTAAAAAATAAAATTACCTTCTGCTTCTAAGATTTTACAATCAGCTTAGCAAACATTTCTAAAATTACTCATTTTCTTCCTAATCTACATGGGTTAATTTGTGTTTCTGCTGATTTATCAACCGAAGAGTTTGAAACATTAATTTTGCTACCCTAGAGTCTGTCTCAACACCAGATTTCACAACAGCTTATTTAAAGCTCAAGTGTTTGAAGTTAAAAGGATGACTTTCATCCAATTATAACAAAGTTTAAAGTAATTGAAATTTTAGATATACCCAGGTTCATGAAATTGTTGTTACCCCTAGAAAATAAAAATAAAGCACCACCATTGTTTTTTAGTGGATAAAAAAAGGTATGGATGGAAAGTTCGTTTCTAGTCCTCAATTTACATTTCCTTGCTTTGGAAATTAAATCAGACAATTAGTGGTGAGCTGATGGTCAYTGATTGGGAGGTGGGGTCCAAGGAGTGAGAGAGAAGGATGTTTGGTTTAGGCTTTGAGACCAAACGAAGTGGCGCAGGGAAAGCTGTAGACAGTTTTTATTTCACCCAGCAAACGAATAGCAAACTGCAGACCCACCCTGCAGAGTCTCTCACCACAGCTGTCACTTAGCAGGCAGGCGGTGACGATGCGGCCACCTGCCTGGCCCCAGGTACCACCTCTGTGGTATGCAGGGGAAGGCAGAAGGGGTGTTCAGCACCCCTGGTCCCGTTAGCCATGCACCGCATCTCAAGGTGGCCAAGATGGTACGACACTTACTGCAAACGTTGGAGCAGTGAAGGGAGTTCTCTGGGATTAGCTCATACCTGCAAAACTGCCATTGCTCCCCAGGGCCCAGGCTGCTCCCGCTGGGGCAGGTGCAGCTCAAGACAAGGCTCAGCTCCCCCAGCTTCCTCCCATAGCTGGACATTTGGATCTCACAACAGCAGAGCCCGCTGCTCATCATGGCACAGCTTGTTTTATCCCACAAAACAGTTTCAAAACACCACACAGCACCACAAACCAGGCACAATTACCTTGTGACAGAACACACACAACTGTGACGGGACAGCTATAGTTTGAGTATCATGAACTCCTCATGCCAGGAGGAAAGAAGGAATAAAACATAGTTCATTTTTAAAAATACCTGAGAAAGAAAACAATGGCAGCATTTTGCATTTCACATTTCACTGTGTGCGCTCCATTTACTCATGTCTGTCCACTAATACTTCACATTACTGCATAGAGATGCTAAACATTTACCAAGGCATCAGTTGTCCTAAGTATTTTTCTTAGGTCGTCCGTAGGCAGGTGCATGTGCATGCCTATGGACAGTGCTACTTCTCTCAAGGAATTCCCCCAAGACTATTTCTCTCTGGTGAATCATTTCTTAATATGGTTCCTTAACTTCAGCTACAACTTGAATCTACACAAAGGCAAAGACACAAAAAACAATTCAGATGAGCCTAAGAAATGTTTTCTGCTTGGCCATGACATCAGAATTACAGCATCTCCTCAGCTTCCCGGAGAACAGAGATCCTGAAGCAGGAGGGAACTGTACGTGATATCTCACAGCCTATTGCCAGCACCTACGCTCCCAAGCCAATGGCTTTGGGACTTGACTACAGTTAGTTACACAAATTTCCAGAACTGAAACATTAGTCTGAGCTAACTATAGCAAAATTACGTCTTCTGTCGTGTTTTTCCCCTCTGAAAGAAACTGTGTGCATCTCATGTAACTTTGCTTTCTCAGTCTATCTTCCCTAATCACATTTCCTAAAATTGAACATTTGCTTTACTCAACAACTCTTTTCACTTCAAAGTATAATCTACCTGCCCCTACATGTTCAGTGGGTAAGACCAGAAGTTTTAATCCTCTTTGGAATTTTACACAAAAAAACAGTCTTCTGCACTTGCATTTGGCCAGCAGTCTGGGAACTACCAGTTTTACAAAGCTGAATAGATTTAAAGCAGTATTCATATAAAAATTACTTTGTTATGTGAAATACATTAACAATACTGAAACATTACCTCCTGCCTTCTCTCAATCTTTCATAAATACTACATAAAATGATGCCTAAAGCACCTCCTGGTAAATGGATTAAAAACAAAATTTTAAAATATATTTATTCTAGGTTCTTTGATCCTTAAAAAAAGTATGGCTCGCTCTCTCTACTGAATGCTTATGTTAGCACCAGAATAATAACTGCAGCTGGAGGGTGGGGGTTAGCGCAGTAGCTCTCTTACCTCCATGATAGGGTTGGAGGCCAAGACTTTCTCCTCAACATTGGCTTCACTGGCAGATCCACTGACCGTGGCAAAGTACCTCATGGCATACTTAGCAGAGACGGTCTTTCCGGCTCCAGATTCCCCACTGACAATGATTGACTGATTCCGCTCATCTCTGAAACACAAAGACATGTTAATTACCAGCTGTTCTCTCAAGGACATTTTTTTTGTGTCCCCAACTTGGCAACAACCCTTCCACCATAAATGTTAGCAATACAGCGATAATGTAAATGTATGTGGCAGAAACAAGGCAGTTAGTGACCAAGCTGCCTGAATGGCTGATTGGACTGCCTGCGACCAGGATGCTCAGTCAGGATTGATGCTGCTGCCACAGTCCAGCCAGCCAGCAGAGCTGCTCTAGAGAACCCAGCTACAGTAAAGTACCTGTTACCACTATTCACTACGTGCTTCTGCAGCTACTTCTATGCAGAGTCTCTGGTAAGTGCTCCACTACATTATCGGTGCTCATTAGCAAAGATCATTAATGCCATCTTACAGATAGAGAAATCAACAGCAGAGTCAGCAACAGAAACCTTTCGTCCTTCTGATCTAATCACCAGCTTTTCCCAGCATTGTTCTGAATCTGAAAAATTCAAGCAGGGCTGTTCAGGACACAAATAGCAGCTCTGGAGTGAAGACGATCCCTTTGTTGTGAAGCAATTTCTTCTAATTTAAAAAAATAATCTCCATTTGCTACTAAAACAATTTTCTCTCATCTCAAAGAGGGCTCTATCCATAAACCCCAACTGTATGACTAATAAACACACTACAAAACAACAAGGATAGAAATTAGCATTTATATAGCCTGAATATTTTAAAATAAAGACCACACATGCTTTATACAGTATTTTGTATTTCCAAAGCAAAAGAAGTTAAAATGAATGATATTTCAAAATACTCCTATGAGCTGGGTGAGCTTAACTCTATCTTACATACTGGAAAGCAGAGAAAGAAGGAATAAAATTTTACCCCAAAGATTTTCAGAGCTGGGGCTGGAACATAGAAAATATGACCAAGCCCCTGACCAGGCTGCACTTACAGCACAGTAACTGTGAATGAAATTTCGAGCACGCACATGTTCAGGCAGCACATATACAGYCTGCACAGCCTCCAAACGCCTGCTGAGGCCACCAGTAAACGCTGTGCAGGGGAAGCGAAGAAATATGCACGGAAAAACTATTTGGTTTCTGTAGCCTAAAGGTCCTCCAGGAGATCTGGGGTTCTATTTCTGAGATGGTCAAAAAAAAGCTGCTGATGAAATTATGAAGCTAAATTACAGATCACATTGTTACTCTCAAGCTGTTACCTATCTTCAAAAACATGCCAAGCCCCCAGATAAGAGCCCAACTCCAGCACCTACTTCGTGTTGCACAAAGACATAGGCTAAAGGAGCCACTGGTTACATCATGCATCTCTGGGAGAGCCAAGGGGGGATTCATTTAACCGAATGAAGGCATCGGCTGGAGCAGGTTTTACACATTTTGGTAAAAGGAAATTACTTTAAATGGCTGGGTGCTGATTTAAATTTAATAGGAAAGCGTTAAGAAGATCAGAGCAACCTAATTTTATGTTCTCAACTTCCATTTAACACATGGGATAGGTGCGAATGACTACAGCACAGTTCACACATTCACATACACCAAGCTGTCAGTCTCAGTGGGAAAGTTGTGGGAAAGCGTAACTGTTCAGCTTGATACCAGATTGCGTGTAGTCCAGGTTACCAGAGACGCCAGCCTCAGCCACAGGAAGGTGAAAACACCCGCCTATGAGACCTTTCCTTACAGCGGCCATCAAGCCTGCTGCGCACCCTCCTGAGGGAGGTCTGTGGTGCCTGGGATGGCTTGCGGTAGCGATGAAGATTTCCAGCTGGGAAAGGAAGAAGAAACACTCTTGCTTCTTCCCCATTCCCCAACTCCCTGAGTCCACTGGCAGTGGATAGACATCCATGAGGGACAGCCTGTAGCTCTGCACATCAGGAGATGGCATGAGTTGTATGGATGCTCACGTTCAAAAAGAGCAGCAGAAGGACATGAGAGAAGTCCAGCCAAAGACCTAAATGGGACAACCAGTAACAAACARTTTTCCTCTCACACAGACAGTTCCTGCAGTGAGTCAAAAACAGAGAACAATTTCTTCATAGGACAGGCAGTGYTCTTTCTTTTATCCCTCCACTGCTCTTTCACATAGGAAAAAACCCAACCATACCATTATAAAATATGAAACTTCTGGTCTGATTTCAGGAGCTGCCTAACACAGGAGATAGGCAACGACGTAACAAGCTTTTCATTTGTAGATCACCAGCTCTGTTTCATGTATTAAATATCATTAAATATACAAAGACTCAGGAAGCTCAAGTCCTATGAAATGTATCCTCTGATGATTAAGCTTATTTTTAGCTGAGTTCCCAAAGTACAGAAGGCTTTCAGAAAACAAAGTAATGCAACCTCAGTACTACAGACTTCTGACAAAACTGTCAACAAAAAACTAACTCTGTTGCCAAGAGAGGAACATCGAAATAAAGGTGTCTCCTTCTAACTGTCACATCCCTGAAGGACACGTGTGTGAGCATGGAAAGYGCACACTGGTTTTGCAGTCCCTAGTCTCTCCTCGGGAGCTCAGGAGTGGTAGGAAACACTAGGCTCTTCAGAGCACTGCAGAGGAGGGAGCACCATGTTTTCAAAGACACTAATGAAAAAATGAGGTTGAAATAATTTCTCCTTAAGAATACTGTTGCTAATTTGCCTAGCGTTTCCTTCCCGCACGTCATAAGATACGAAGACGTACTCTTCTCCTTAGCACTCATTCATGTGCTCAGGAATAAGGGATCCATTATTATATTACTATGTAAGTACGTATACACATACACTTTTCATAAATTTGCCTAGAGAAGATACGGCTGGCTCTGTGCGAGCTGAAAACGTTGCTGCCATCTCTTCTGCAATGAATATTTGTGTTTGCAGCAGCTACGGAAATCATGAGAAACAAAGGGCTGGCTCATTGTCTGCAGCGGAGTCCTCTCGCATCGCCCTGCCAGCGCTCCATCCACGCTCAGAGCCACTCTTGTCTTTAGAAGTACATTAGTCCATTGTTTTGCTTTAACACACTGGAGTGACCATCCTCTAGCATATTATTCTTTCTGCTTTTTGGCAGAGAGAAAGAAAAACACAGCAAAACAGCCAAGATCACACTCGACATTTGAAGAAGGAGAAAGGACAGTGTAAGACAACACCCCAAACRCAACAGCAGCAGGGGATCAGCTGTTACTGCCACAACCCCAGGGAAGACTTGGCATACTGGACATCCTACCACAGGCAGCAAGGTACTTAGTCTTTCAAGAAGGAGGGTGGGGTGGTCCTGCCAGGCAGCCGTGTCAGCTCGGCATTAAACTTTAAAGAAACAAAATGCCACATTGAAAAGAAAATAACGAGTAAAATAGAATCAAAACACCGTGGATGGTGCATGAAATGTGGTGAGAATTATTTTTAATAGTTTGGTATAAGCAATGGTCAGTCTAAAATATAACCTCTGCTTATGCCAAATGAAATTTTCATAATCAGGCTGCATTAAAAACAAAACAAAACAACCAAAAACCAAAACAGAACAAAACAAAAAATCCCCAGAAAACACAAGTAACAACACCCTGAGTTCTTTCTCAGGTATAAATAACACTTTTGGAGTTATTTTTAGCTAAATCATTAGACCTCAACCTTTGACCTGACATTTTGAGCACTTAACATGTCACCAGTCAGAAAAAAAGCTATAATTAAAACTTTCAGCCAATGAAACAAGTAAGTAGGGCAACAGCGTTATGTGTGACACCACTTTGCAGCCTGATGCCACAATCCATTATCTACGCAATACTTCTTCATCTTCTTGGAGCTTTTTCTCCGAATAAAGCACATAATTAGATGATTTTAAAATTAAGATTACTTCTGAATGGAGGGAAGATTTTAATTATGCTTTTACAAAGAGAAATGAGGGAAAGCAAGCCAGCAGACAGGGAGGTGGAGGAGTCCTCTTTCACCCAAAGGTGGATAACAATCACATCCTAGGATACAGAACTACATTACAGTGATACGATACTAAGTCAAATTATCTTGAAAAGAGGTGTTTAACCCCAGCAGACTGAAACAGATTGACTGGGAGCAGTCTACCATTCACAGAAACACAAAGTATTATGTTCAGGCATCGGTCAGGATCACATTCAGCTTTTGCCGTTTCTGAACAGTGCAGAAGAATAAAGGAATGACAAAACCAAAATAAAACTTCAGTTTTAAGATGATAGGCCCAAACATTTCACAAGCTGAAATGTGAAATGATAGGCTGAGATTTCTTGCAGTAGCAGGGSACTTGATTCAGAAATCTTCCATATCCATTCTCTCAGGCCTATACTTTAAGAGTCATGCAAGGGTAACAGCTATTTCTTGTCAAATAAAAGAACAGTAGCACACTATGGAATAAATAACTGATAATTTAAAATAGTGTTATCTATCACAAAAATAATGCTGATGTCTAATTTTGAAAGGTAATATTCAGATGCTGCATCCAAGCCGTACACAACTCCACTCCTTATGACAAGTAATGGTCATAGAATGAGCAATAAATGTCAGTAATTTTTCATATCATAATTCCGGTAAAGGACAGAAACAGATTTGTTTACCAGCATAGGCTGGTAAATTTTAAAGACAATTTTGCTTTACCTACAGAATTCTGTCGACAGGCAATATGTTTATGAGGAAATTCACTGTCAGAGTGGCAAAACAGAATAGATGTAGATTTACCTAACTCCTGGAAGCTTGAGATTACAACCTACATTCCAGCAGGGTTTTTTCTATGCTTTGAAAAACCATTGCAAATTCAACACTGAAGATAGCTTCTGCTCAAAGGGGGTTCAGCATTGGGTAGAAAAGAGTGCTACAAACTGACTTGAGATACCTTACATGCAGAAAAGGGTTTTGCAGAATACGAAGGAAATGACAGTGCACAAGAAACCAGAAAGTGGTTTAAAAAAAAAATCTTGTTTTCAAGATGTGAAAAAACCCCTTTGTTGAGGATGTGCATATATCTTAATGCAATACTTTTAATAGCATTGACTACTACTAACTTTAAATTCTGTATTTCATAGAAATCTAAGAGATGCTTTCAGAAGGGCTCAGAATGGAGGAAACGCTACTCCCATGAGGTCACAGCTGTCAGCTTCAGTGGAAGCAAGAGCAAGACTGTCACTGGGCACCTTCAATGTGTACAGAGTGCTGCAACAACACCGACTAATCATTGATAGCTGTCATTATCTAAGGCAGCTTTTAAGGATTTCAGTTGACCAATGGAAAAATTGAGGCAAAAAAAGAAAAAACAGTGCAAGAAATGAAACATTAAAGTTACTAACATTAAAGGCAGAGTTGTCAATTTTCAAACAATTTTCATTTCTTAAGATCGCTACACCCACTGAAGCGGGTTCCCTCAAAAACCAAAACAGTTTACTGCATCACAGCCGTTATTTCCATAGCAAACTGTCCAAACAGATCAGGATAATCAAGACATATAGACTGAAAAATCCTTACAGATATCTTTGTTTACCTTCTTCCTCTATACCAATAGAAAATCCCTCTCTGAAGCAGGAACACTAAACCAGTTAAAAACCTACCCATCAATAAGCATTTCAGAGGGGATTAAAGAAGCCCAGAGCTATTCAATTTAATCATCAAAGCACAGCATTGCGTTTGTGTTTTTTTGCTTCCTATGACTGATGCATCGGATGTATCACTTGATCTTGTCTTTCAGACTCATGACTCTACAGCAAATAATGTCAAATAGATGTATATAAGCACACACACCACAAAAACATCAGCCTGGGAAAACAAACAAAAGGAATACAGAATTATTGACATCAACCTCAATATTCGTATCAATCCATCCATACCCAAGCCACCAGCATCTCTACCTGGCAAAAGCGTATCATTAACAGCTGATTTTAAAAGATTCTGATATGGACTTTGAAACACTTGCCTGTGATGAACTACTTCAAAGTTGAGTTGTCTCAATGCCATATAACATAGATGAGATTGGCAGAAAAGATCAGAGTGAGATATCCTCAATATAAAATGAAGAGACCAAATAACAGGGCAATCTGATGAGAAGAACATTAGTACTTACTTTGCCGTTGATCCTAAATCATCTATGTTTGTTAACCTTGAGGACACTGCCAAGGTGTTGATGTTTTTAAGGAAGCTTCTTGTCAGGGTGGTTTGAAGACCACCACACCTTCAGGACATCTTCTCCCCTCACTGCTCCAGTTCTAAGAGGTTTAATTAAATCTACTGCCTCTTTTTTTGTGGAGTTGCTACTGGTTTCTTCTTTTCTTTTGGAATAACAGGTTTAGGTTATGGCTAAGGGCACCAACCCCATGGCAAATGACAGTTTCGTTTTTTATTTAAATCAAAACAGCACAAACTGCCGCTAAAGGCCTGATCCTGCGATCTTCAAACATTGAAATCTCCTACTGCTTCAATGCAAGAACAAGAAAACAATAAATAGCTTTTATTTAATCTAGCAGTGACAGTCTGGTCTGCTTTATCTCGCTGCTGTTCCTGTACTGCAGTTCTGTGGTAATAAGGTAGACTTGTAAGCCTGAAATTGCTTTACATTTTCAAAACAGTGAATTTTGAATGATCAAAGAACCTGACACAAACTCACAGGGAAGGAACCTGTGACTCAGGGAACATTTGGGATAGATCCTGTTCTCAGGACACACACACAATAGTTCATCACATGTGTGTTCTCAGCGTACACACATAATTACGACTAACATCAATGTGCGTCATGCCCATCAAAGACAGAAAAGGAACCTGGTGATACGCTGTCCTACAGCTGAATTACGGCAGCAGGAAAACCAACCCAAGAAAATAACTTAAAAACTAATGACAYTGCTGAAAGGTCAGATAGGGTTCATTCTGAAATGCTGGCATGTTTGAAATCTTGCTGTAGAATCATAGAATCATAGAATCATTAAGGTTGGAAAAGACCTCTAAGATCATCAAGTCCAACCATCAACCCAACACCACCAAGCCCCACTAAACCATGTCCCTAAGTGCCTCATCTACACGTCTTTTAAATACCTCCAGGGATGGTGACTCCACCACTTCCCTGGGCAGCCTGTTCCAATGTTTAACCACTCTTTCAGTAAAGAAATTTTTCCTAATGTCCAATGTACTTCCATTAGCTGCAGCTACTGAGAGCCATAGGATTAACCAGGGACCAACACAAACCTAATTTAAGCTAAGTGACATGTTTTACACCCTACACTATAAAGCAGATTTCCAAACTGTGCAAGGATACCTCTACATACATGCAGCTGACATGATTAAGTGTCTCCAGCAATGCAAACATAACTCTGACCTAAGTAAGCATCCTATTTTTTGCAATCAATCTCTCAGCATTCCCCTTGCCTATTTGTGACGGCATATGACCAAAATAACCTGCAGTATCTACAGTCAGAACATTCACACATCTTTGTGTCTGAGAGCATGACTAAACAAATCTGTTTAATAAAGATCAGTTTCCCCCCATGAGGCAGCTATAACAAAAACAAGAGCACATACCAAATAACTTCCTCATTGATAAGATGAAATAAAAGAAGTTTACACAATGCACTGAAAATAAAAGCAGTGTGGAAGTGCTAAATATCATTGTAACTGCTTTATCGATGTTCCCAAATAACTCAGAAGTATTAATGTTACAGGAATAGAGAAATACATCTAATACTCCACCCCTTCCAAACAGCTTATCCAGTCTTGGAATAATTACCCACAGAAAAGATTTTAAACTCCTTTCTTGTGAAATCCACCGGCTTTCATCAGGTATCAATATAAAGTTAAGAGTTCTCTGTAGTATCGAATGCTTTGTAAGCTTCACAGAAAGCAGCTTGATTAACTTATTAAGAAATTGAGGAAGGAACTTCCCAGCCGCAGAAGGCCAGCCCCAGCAGGCTAAAGGGAGCACTGTCTTCAAGGGATTGGGCATCTTCCAACATAGGAAAGAGGATGCATAGCAGACGAATGCAGGGAAAAGAATAAAGCAACAGAAGGACAAATCCGTGGTATAAGATGAAATGATAAGGTTTTGCACACCTCATCTGAAGGCTCACTAAATAGGTCTGACTTCAATAAATGCTGAAATAAATAGAGTGTTTCCTAAAAATACCAGTGATTGTAAACTTGAAACCAAAATACGTCCTTTTTTTTTCTCCTAGAACACTCTTCTTTTTTCAGCACAAAATGTGGTTTGGGAGAGATACAAGGATTTTTTTTGCAGAGCTTACCAGCCTGTGCTCTACCCAACACCTGCCCTTCCCAGTCCCCCGTCGGGGTAGGTCCCAGGTTCACTCTTTGGGCAATTGTGCTCCACTTTTGTGTGATGCTTCCATTGTTACAGTTATTTGATTTTTTAAAAGACCAAAATTGCTTTTTACACTTACCCTAAAATGAAAGGCAGCTGTAAAACCCACCAGCCCTGGAAGATTTAACATGAGTCAGTGCAATATATTTAGCTTCACCTTTGCCTAAGCACGGTGTTGTGTGGCAGCAAACAAGGCTGTACATGTTTAGCAGCACTTGTTCAGTGCAAAGGGCTTTGAAATTCAGCCCAGGGTGTGTAGCATCTGTTAGGAGCCATTATGAAAACTGGCAACTCTACAAACCCAGGATTTGCTTTTCAAGTAGAAGTAATTTAACTGTTCAATAAATAAATAAATAAGAACTCATTCAGCAGTTTTCTAATGCTCTCGGACCGATCGAGAACAGCAGCAGCCAGGTCTGGGCAGCCTTCCCGTGACCACTCTCATCAAGGGCAGGAGGCAGCATCTTGCCCTTTGTCAGCCTTCTGAACAAACTATTTTAATCGCAAAGTTCTTTGCAGCCCTAAATAAGTTCTGTGATTCCCTGTTTCTGGATTTGGCTCTTGGCCTCCTTAACATGGGAAAGCACCCCCATTTTGTCCTCTTACTTTCCAACTGCTTCCTATAGCCCACATAACGCAAGCACATCTTTCCATTCTCTTTACGTAGCTGCTGAACCCCTCTCCCTGGGAGGTCACCTTCCACTGGAGAAGTCTCCCCTGCAACCAGGCAGCACCGATAAATGCCACCCCAGCGCTTTACCTTCACCTGTACTGCAGGAAACCCTTTTCCGTCATTTTTAAAGTTTCCTCCTTGCAGTGCTCCTTTGCACAGCGGGCACTGCCCCTCCTTCCCCGCAGAGCCACGTCATCCCAGCGTTCCCAGTGCCGAAGCCTCCAAATTCACTTGTATTGGCACATCCCAAAAGGTGCGGCCTGACACAGATAATTATTTTTTCCACCCTCAAAGGGCTGTTGTGTGGATTAACAAGGTAACTTTTGTAAAACGCCCAGAATGTGCAAAGTGCTATGTAAGCGCTAAGGATTATTATCAGAGACTAAAGTGCTTTGAACCATTCTGTGGCCATCTGATGGGGGTCGGGGCCGGGGAAGAAAAGAAAAAGTGAGCTCCTAGTGCTATATGCCCCAGGAGCAAGCGTCACTTCTGGCACAGAACAGCAGCCCCATTTCTTGGTCTGTTCCACCTGCACACCCTGTACCCATCGGTTTATTTTGACTATCTGGATCTAACATGCTCTGACCTGACACATCCCAGTCTTCACAGACGCCACGCGTTAACAATTCAGAGACGCATTCAGCTGCACCTTGAGTCACAACAATTGCTCCCGACTAAGCAGTAAATTAATTCTTTGTAAAATCATTCATTTTTAATAGGCATGAAACGTTAGTTCAACAAACCATGTTCTTTAACYACATTTCTAAATATATTTCCAGTTCAACTGTTTTTTTAAACCTAACAGCATTTCTCACTGACAACTTCTTTAGCCGCTGGAGCAAAGACGACATTCTGAGCACAGGACCGGGGGCTGGAAGCTCAGTGCCTGGGACCAACTCTGGGCTGATCCAGGCACGGCCACAGCACGCCATCTCTGCCTTACTTGTCTTCTATACAAGCAGAAATTGATATACCAGTATTAGAGGAGACAGACTTTGGTGAATGCTTGTGAAGTGCCTGGAAAACATAAAGCCTTCTGTGAAAGCAAACGTTATTATGCAAGATATGTTACCTGGCACAGAAACCCCTCAATACTGCAGGAAATGAAGGCATGCAAAATACAGCATGTTAATTTTTGTATATTGAAAACAAATTAGCTTTGGGAGAATGTTACCAGGAAACCCATTTAACTGCTGCACTAGCAATTACATACTCTACTCTCACATATTTTATTGTCAAGCTGGTGCGATCAAGTCATCAGACACTGGATCAGGATTTTCGATTCATGGGCTCTATGCCCTGCTTTTGCCACCTTGGTGAACTCGCCGAAGTTGCTCTCCCACTCCCCATGTCTGTTTCAACTTATAAAATGGAAATAACGACACTGATCTCTTCTGTAGAGGACTTTGAGATCTGCTCATGCAAAGTGCCAAATGAAGGTGAAATATTACTATTATACATATACATAACCTGAATTCTCTTGAGYCTGTTCCAGCTGCAAACTCAGCCACTCCGAAACACCTCAAGTTCTTAAGCGTCTTTTGGTCCTCTTCAACATCAGCCTGGTAAAAACATTCTGCAATACTCTCAAAACCAGCAGATGTACTTTTTTTTTTTTCAATTAACAAATCGCACCACTTGCCGTTTTAATTGTATCCAGGAAACACAGCTCTTGACTGTAAAAATGGCAAAAGGTGAAAAGATAATGAATTGACGGTAACATCTCTTGACACATACAAATGAAGAAAACTGAGGTCAGCACGTGCTGCAAAATCATGACAGATTGCACTCCAGAGGAGCACAAAGATGAGCCAGCACTATGCAACTGATCTATCCAGGGATTAGTCAGAGGTCACTCCTGCAATAGTTTGGGAAAGCTCATTGCTTAGCTACCAGCAGGACACCTCACATGAACTCTAGCTTCCAGCTACGACCACGCTTAACCCTTTTGTTGCCTAAAAATAATCACTGCTTAGACAAGTAGGTCCCCGATGTTGATTACCGCATCTGCTGCCTTGTACCCGTAACATTATAAAATGTCAGACCCAAAGTGTAAGAGACTATTCCAAAATCATCTGTTCTCACCAGAAAGGACAATTTCCCTTTTCATTCTAATTTTAACAACAGAGCCCAAAAAGTACCATCTCTTTTCAGGTAAGTATTTCATTTAAAAAGTCATATGTCAAAGCCGTAAGTCAAAGAAGGCCCTTGTATGTTTGTACAGTGCCCACCACAGCAGGCTCTCATTTCATAACTGKATGCAGATCCGTGATGGGTTGTTAATCATCCCCCTCCTGACTTCTGCCAGAGGAGAATAGAGTATCCATTTATCAGACACTCGGAAGCAAAGCGGCAGCTGATCAAACTTGCATTTTTATAAAAGGACATCATCTTGGGATGCCTGGGATAACCGGAGACTGTCAGTCAAGGTGCTTTCAAAACACCTACTCAACAGCTCACCAAGCTCCTTTTAAACAGAAAGTGATAGAAAAATTCTTCCTGTAGCTGAGAGCCATCAGACACGTGCCGAAAATCTGACAAAACAGAGAGGCAGCCTGCTTATTAAAGGTAATTTAAGGAAAAAGATACACACTAACATTGAATAAATCATTACGCTTTGTCCAAACAGAAAAAGCAAAACTTTGGAGAATGACGCTTTAAACACTGTTGCTTTCCGTCCTGGTATTCATTGAGTTTTATAGGGATCTCACCAGTACGTAATTCTGTTTGCAGATGTTACTTTCAACTTACACTTTGCTAGACAACTTTACTAATTAATCAGAAGGAAATCTCCAAGTTAATTTATTAAATTGAAAAGCACTGAACTCTGCTGTATCTGTCGTCACCCACAAGTAGAATGGAACAAACCAGACCAACAAAGTGCTGATAAAGGAACCCTTTATCTTAATTACTGCAATATACCCTTACTAGGCAGGCGAAGGGATCCTGTGTAAGAGTGATTCAGAACTTCTTTCGCTAACAGTGTTAGGAAACTGATAATCATAAGTCTCATACATTAATGCAATTCTTAACGGTTTCAAGAGTATAATCATCAACATCTCCTCTTACTGCAAATCATACAGTTAAAAATGGAGGCTTCTACTGAATATTACAAAGAAATTGTGCTGCACCTGCTGATGGTTATGATTCCTACTGAATTTAAAAAAAAAAAAAAATCAAATACTTGCCAACTGATGCTTTGCCTCAATTTTCACAGTTACCACAGAGGGGTAACTGTGAAGACTGAACTTCTTTTTTGTTAATAATTTGGAAATGCTGACTTACAAAAGTGGTATGCATTGTAGTTCAAAGGGTTCAACACATGCAAACACCCACATGCTGACATTGTGGTTTATATTTCTGAGACAAAAATAAGTCCTTCAGTAATAATTTACTTCCTTTTAAAATGCTCGTCTGCCTTAAACATTGTCCCGAATCCATATACATTTGCTCAAATGAAGCAAGCTATCCATGAACAATACATTGCCTATCTGTGAGAAGAGAGAGACCTCTGAGTGCAGGTCCCAGCTCTTTCCAAAAGCACAGCTTGTTACAGCTGTTCCTACAGGACCACAGCAGCCCCCAAACCACTCTGCACAAAAGCCCTGTGGCAGAGGGGAGCCCCTCGGACAGCTCCCCATCCGACCGATCCGGCTCCCTCCCGCTGGGGCACGCTCGCGGATGGATCTCCTCTTGCTCGGATGGAGATCTGCTCTGGAACCCTTACACCTGTGGTCTGGAGGATCACACAACCCAACAAATAAAGTTATTGGTAAGTATGAGGCATACGTAACCCTAAGTCTAACACAATTTAAATGCAGTTGTAAAACTAGTTCATTGCTTATTTTGGGCACAGCAGAGGAAAGGTGTTGGAAATGAAGCTGTCAGTGTGTGCAGAGGAGCTGTAGAAGATGGTGAGAGAAAAGGAAAAAGGCACAGAGATACAGATGAGAAGGGGGGAACGGAAGGGGAGAGCGGGGCAGGGAGAAAAAAAAAAATTAAAAGAAATAATAATCCAAAATGAGATTAGTCTTAAAAGACCTGTGCACATTTTTCCTGTGCTGAAAAAGACAAGAAGCTACTGAGCAAACAGTAATCACTTATTTGATTGTCAGCTATGGGTAAAGACGAGCCATATTTGTTTTCACTAACCTTCCACTGCAAACCAGTGACAGAACTGCTGTTGAACGAGGAAATAATGGATGCCCAAACGGGCACACCACTTCACAGCCCATGCATACCACACCATTTCGCTCTCTCTATGCAGAAAATTTCACATGCAAAGGTATCTTTATGTGCTGCTTTATATGCAATTAACCCCAAGCAGTTGCTGAATATCACTTTTTGTGCACAAGCCAGATGTGAGCTCCAGCCCTGTCATGCCAGCAGTCAACATTTTTGCACCGTATTTTTTCTGAAGACGCAATGCAAATACTTAGTGTACAATCACTAGCTTTCCTGATTGCTGTCATGGGGCGTTTTCTATGGCTGAAGAAGACCACAGAGATCATTTAGTTACAATCATGCACATGGAAAGAGTTTCTCAGCCACAGCAGATGGAGTAATGAAGCTGGCAAGAACACATTCTAAATCATTAAATTATAAATTAACAAGAAGACTTAAGTAAATATTTAGTATTATTGAGTAAATATTTAGAAGAGTATATTGAATAAATATCTAGAAGAGCTCACGGAAGCCTTATGGATAGGAGCATCATGACCAATTATCCCAGTGATCATTTAAACACGGAGTTAGGAAAGATTAGAAACAACAGAAAAATAAATCTCACCAATTACATGCATAAATGCAGATTAATGCCATATGAGTAGCTACCATATGAATATTCAATGCAATTATTAAAGTGTTAATGAAATAGTCACAGACAATCTGATTTTCATTTTTAAATAACCAGCTGCTGAAATGTAAATCTGCACATTTTTTTCTTTAACTTCATAATTCAGGAGTAAAAGGTGATTTGTTCAGAGTGTAGAAAGAATCACTGAAGTTAAAGGGCAGGACAACTGATGAAGGAATAGGAAACAGCATTAGAAAATGAAATTCAATGAGCAAACCCAGTATGTTCAAATGACAGAAAAAGTTCTTAAAGACAAACAAGCCAAAAAAATAAATAAAGAGCAAAGGAAATAAACATTGGGAAACTAAATAAACAATGAAATTGTTACTTCAGTGTAGAGGAATTTTTTTCATTTTCATTGTGTGCTCAGATTTCATTTTGCACCTATGAAAGTACTGTCAGTTATTCATAAAAGAATAACAAATTGTTTATAACATGTTGTAGACACACAAAGGAACTAATTCATTAATGCAAAAAGATTATTTAAGATCATTTCCATGCTTATATAATTTCTCATCATTTGTTTCAAAAAGCAACTTCTACCGCATCTTATTTGTTGTTATTCAGGACAGCAGAATTGCTGGAGGGCGTAGCAAGAGCTGAAGAGCAGGCAATTAACACAAGAAGCAAAAACCACAGCAGAAACTCTAGCCAAAATCTCAGCCCTCTGAGTCTTCCTCTGACGGTAGAGAATGCAGATGGTGGCAGACAGAAATCTCCGCTGCACAGGCTTCAGCTAACAAGCACACAGAATACGATATGGCAATTTGAAATTTCAACACAGGAAAGAGGTAAGCCCGCTCCAGACAGTGGTTAGAGGCAGCTAGTGGAGAGGGATCCCCCTCCAACCTCRTACTTCCACTTGTTAATATTAAGAACAAAAATTCTGGGAATTTGGATTACATCCATCACTGACATATAATTGCAGGTCACTGTACCATGCCTCAGACGTCAAACAAGGCTAATAAATTCTTATTTTGTAGAGCTTTTAGAGGGACTTGAGTAGCAAGTCTGTTTAAAACAACAGTGATCTAGATCTGTAAAACAACAGTGATCTAAACCGAAAGAGCCACAATGCAGATGTGACTGTCATAACACACAGTTTTGCCTTTATATTCCCATACCAGATTACATGTCTATTTTCTTAGCAGAAAGGAAGTAAGGCAAATACCTCTGCCTTTCAACAGTGCAAATGCAGGGTATTTTTGAAACACTGGCTATTTCAAAATTACCCTAAGTCATGAAATGTTGCACTGTACCGTACTGTTTTCTTTTGAAATTATCTATTACGTGGGTATCGTGAATCACCATATTCACGTACGCAGCCGACTAACTTCACAGCATACGGAGCATTTTATTCATTCTAGCTCTCATATGGATTCTTAAATGATCAGAATGCTAATTTCAAAGATTAACATTTCATCATTTTCAACCCATTCTCCCCTTGCCTCCCCCTCCTGCAGTACAGCTTGAGGGCCATTGCAATTAATTAGAGATCTGCCACTGTTTTACTTGATTAATTTGATCATGGGCTGTATTGTCAACAAGGAAAACTGTATCAATAGCTTGCAGCTAACCAGTGAAGATACCAGGGACCATCTTGTTAACCAAAGACCACACAGTAGCCCAAAAAATCTTTATCCTAGAAACGAAATATTTCAAAAGCTCCTCAAATTGGCAGGCTCTTAGGGTGAAGGTGAAGAAGTTTCTAATAACCACTCTCCTTGGATGGCAAGTTCATTTTCATGCAATATTTAAAGAAACGAGRATTTCCTGCACAGCTGTTACAGTGTCCTTAGAGACACCGTTTTCAGGCGCACTCTGCAATCGTCCCTCTGCTCCCTCTTAATTCTAGTCAACAACAGCCACAGGCAGATTACATAGCTGGGACTTTACCGACATGAATAGGAGCCTACAATAGCACTCATAAGCTGAGTGATTTTTTTTCTGTTGTCAGTATCACATATAAATATGAAACAGTTAAGAATCTGGCACTTTTCTCTTTAAAAATCCACTGATGATTAGAAAGTACCTCCACATTTTGCTAATCAAATTAAAACAACATAATCTTATAAAGCACTGGGCTAATTTTAGACCTAAATACTGACAAGACCTGTGATTATTCCATGGTCAGCGACCATGATCTCCATGGCATTTGTAATGCTTTACTGTTTGCTAACTTAGGCAACTTATCCTCTTGTGAAATGTACTAAAACACTGGATAAAAGACGGATCTTGCAAAATATTTCATGAGCTATAAATTAAAGAGCAGGCCACCATTGGCCAGAAATTTTAAGTCTTACTCCTTTTAGAAAAACAATGAATTCAAGACTTGTGGTCTACAAACCTGGCCATCTGCTTATATGCTTCTTCAGCCACTGCAAAGATATGTGGATCCATATCCCCCATATTTTGGCCACTGTATGCATTGATGATATCTTCGCCATAGATAGGCAGCTGTTCATAAGGATTTATGGCCACTAAGACGATACCTACAAAGGAAATGAAACAAAAAGAGTTACTAATAGTTGTTTCAAAATAAAACAAACCAAAAAATGGCTTTAACACCAACTATTGTTCTAACCTTTCTAAAAATATTAACTGGAGAAGAATAAGGATCTGATATTACTGACTTCAACAGATATTTATTCTGACCACAGTTTTGCATACAAAAAGTGTCAGAAGAGTTTACTTCTACCCTGCTTCAGGAAACACATCAGGGACAACTTTTTACTTTTTCTATCTGTCTTTTCTAAAGCTAGCATGCAGGAAACAATCAGACTCAGAGTGTGTCGACTTGAAATACAGCCTGCTCAGTGCAGTAAACCAATGAACGTGCATTGTACTTCCCCGTGTTTTACTGTGAATTATAAATGATAATGTGATTTGTGAATTATAACTACTACATAGCCTCGCTGACTGTCAGTTTGGATATTTTACGTGTGTTAACCCTTCAGCCATTATGCTGTATCCAGGAATAACATCTTCAGTTTTTGTAACAAGCAACAAATTAGAGTCATGGTGTAATGTGGATTCCAGGGCATCTCCACCAGTCAGGCAGGACAACCTCCTCCTTAAAGGGATCAAAAATAAATACATGTAGACATATTTCATAGGGCTGATACACAGTGGTACACAGTCATGTCAGGAAATTAAGTAATTACAACTCTAGAAGGCACCATAAAACCCTCACCTTATACATCTGTGTGTTTAACTACTTACACTTTTCATTTTCTAGTTTTTCCATCCCAATTAAACACATAGCTGCCTTTTTTAATACCACTCATTACTACAGCATTTCTAAACTCATGCCATCCTTCTACTCTCCCCGCACAGGAAAACTTAGTCTTACTCCGTACATCCTTCCTAGCCACAAAGTGAGATCTCAAATGCTTTTGGTAYGATTTTCTTTTTCATGAGAAACGAGGATTGCTCTGCCCACAGGGATGATTTGACAAAGATTACTTATACCTTTCTCTCCTGCAGCATTTACAATGGGTAGGGAACACTTATTTGCTCCGTGCAGGCGTGAAACACTGATCACTGCCACGTGAGACTCAGCCGTGTCAGGCAAACTGTGCTCTCTAGACATGGCAATTCCTCCTCACCTTGACAATGTGATAAGGGGGAAAAAAAAGAAACTCTAATTTTAACTGTGGCCATTTAAAAAATAAAATTTCTTCTTACATATATATTTTGGTGCCTAAAAGCGACAATGCAGGTGCAGATGGCTGCGTAGTGACTCCAGCAGGCATGCTACACATGCTCCTTGGACAAACCATCCCTGAAGAACCTGCACCAGAAGCATTTCCATAGCACTCAACTCGCTTCTAAATTTACTCAGAAATTCTCACACACACACACACACACACACTCTTCCTCAATGCAGATCCCAGCCCTCTGCTCTGCGCAGATTACAGTGTTGTGATGTCTACCTCAGAAATTTTCCATGGAAAAGCTGGGAGAAGAGAAGTGAAAGCATCTATAGCCTGGCACTGCTGCTGGGAGCATCATCCCATTTTTAAATCCTGTCATGCATTTATAGATCAAGCACAAGCCATAGCGAAAACATTAAACAACAATAGAATATCTTTCTCAAAGAGATCTGAGAGACCTCGATCCATTTCCTCGAATATATGGCAAGTTTTATGGCTAGACACGCCCATGTAAGTAGAGTCAGTGTTTTTCCATCAGCCATGACTTCACTGAAATGACTCAGGAGCTCGAGTGAAAAGCCTCTGTAAAAATTTATGCCAAGTTCTAATGCTGTAGTGATGAGCCAAAAAATAAGAGGGGGGTTAGGGAGGGGAAGGGACCTCAGTACTAGCAGACTCGAGGAATATTTTTGGTGTCGGTTTTTAACATCTGCCCTTTGTAACTGTGAAAAAGCAGTAAAAAGTTAAGTAAGGCCGCGCTGCCGAGCCAAGCCTCCCAGGCTTGCAAGTCTAATCAAAGAGACATCAAAAAAAAGCTGTGCGAGGGTTCAGACAACTCCCTCCTGCTTTTGGCTACATTGGCAAAAATAAACGCTTCAATTCAAAACAAGCAGCCCCATGACAAGTCTCCAGCATACTAAATCATTTAACTTCAGTAGCGATCTGTAAAATCAACAAGCAACTACCATCTGGAAATATCCAAAACAAGTGAGTTAGGAATTATATGCTTTCTATGGAACTTTTAAATCAGCCTGTCTCACAGGAGACTAATCCAGATTAATTTATATATAACTTCACTTTATCTCCACTAAATCATATTGCTGTTTTAAGAAATGTCACGGGCCTTCCCAAATCAGATTTATGCATGTTTTCGTTCTTACAATTACACTAAATTAAACTCTGGCTACTCTTTTTGCCATTCTTCTTAGCTAATTCTTTTATCTTGAACGTATTCAGCCATCTGTGGACAAACTGGATATTAATATACACAATTTATTAATTTAAATTAAAGTTTGCTCTCCTGCATGGAGAGCCTGCCTGGCATTACTTTATACATCTGAACTAACCAGCAGTATTCACTGAGTTTTCATCACAGCCATAGCAGTTTTTCCGTGTAAGCGTTCAAATTTTCCTTTGTAACTTTTCAACTTCCTTCATTAATTCTTCATTTCATATTCCCAACAGTAAAGCAAAGTTATAAATCACCTCCGAATTGCTGGTGAAAGGCTGACTTGAAATTAAGAAATCAGGAGGTTTCCTGTTTAAAAGTTTGGATTACTTCAAAGTGAAATTTTAAAGAATTTAATATCCATTTGACATCTTACACTAAGGACGGCATGGTTGAATTAATTTCTAGTGCCGTGGACATCCATCCGTCCCAGTTCTAGTTCTGCTGGTTGAGAACAATATTACCATAATTCTCTTGGCGGATTAAAGTGTTTTTAATCTCCTTCAGGCTAAAACAGCTGGGTTAGCTCAAACCACCTTCATGGGGTATTTAAACTAACCTGGCTAATGTGTGAATCAGATTAAGGAGGCAAATACAGTTCCTTCCGCAGGCAGAGCTCTAAGGCAATAATCTTTGCAGAGGGGAAGTAACTTGCACTCGGGACGGGAGCTGATAGAGCGGTTTGAAAGGTGAACGTCCGTGGCCAAACGATCAGGTTCTTGAAGGCCAACACACCAACTTTATTTTCCTTAGTTTGTAACATAACGTACACGTGCCGAACATCCCAAGCTAATAAATCCACAGCATACTGCATTCCCCAGGTCACCAGTTAGCATTAAACCCCCTTCACCTGCACTTTGACCACCGGGGACCCCCACGCCACTGGATCCACATGTTTCTAATAAACCCACACGCAGTTCCCAGAATCATCACTTGAGACTTGTTTGGAAGCAAAACAGCCGACCAAGCTCCGCCATCCCAGGGCCTTTGGCAGACCCATTCCATGAAGAGCTCAAGGCCTTCCAGCTCTATGAGAAACTATAAAACCAGCCAAACCCACAACTAAAGCTGCAGTAGGGAAAACATGAAAACAACATGTTTTCCCAAACACAGCAAAACAAAACTAGCATATAGCACATTCCTTTTGAAAGCCTCTTAAATGATGCTAAACACAGAGCATGTTTGCAAGCAGCTGAAACACAAAGCGGGCAGGCTGTCTTACGGGAGGGGTACGGTGCTATCAGTAGGCACAGGACCATGAAACTCAGACTGAAAACGCCTTACAAGCTCAGGCCATGAGACTCCAGCTGCACAAAAGCCCTTTCACAAAATGCTCCCCCCTTTGCCGTGGGGGCAATAGGGACAGAAACACAGACGATATCTAAACTGGGGGAACTGAGGTGGTTTCCCAGTGCTRGGACCAGAACATGCACCCTCAGCAAGGGTTGCCCAGAGAGGCTGTGCTATCTCCATCACTGGAGATACTCAAATACTCAGCTCCTTTGACTGGTCCAAGCCCTGAGCAACCTGATCTAGTCAGACCTGTTTTAAGTAGGGAGCTCCACTGAAGACTTCCAGAGGTCCCTTCCAACCTAAATTATTCTGTGCCTCTAGTCATGCTCTGACTGCATGATGGGATGAGACGTGGGAATGAATCATCTCCCACTCCTACGGGAATGAAGGCTGGCTGCAAACAGAGGGAGGCAAAGTCTGATTCTGTCCCCCGTGGTCTGGACACTGCTGAGAGCAGGACTGGGAGCAGATGCACTCTGCTGCGCATCCGCAGATTAGGAATAGTCGGAGTGAGCAAAATGTGGCAGGACATTAATGCCTGCAGTCTGCCCATCACCACATGTTTAATGTGCTGGTTGCCTTAGCTCTCCATACCCATCACCATGGGTGGAGCTGTAACAGTGACCAGACGAGGGAAAATCTGACCCTTGGTGTACTCCATATGCAGACCAGGACAGGACAAGGCCTTCAGCTGCAAAACACAAATTCCTGCTTCAGACACCCGCAGTCATGATTAGCTGATATCTGTCAAGGGCCACCTTGCAACATGACTCCCCTACTCTATAGGTTGCGAAGCAGTGCAAAGTACAATGAAATTATAAACAGCAAGTCTAATATAAGATGACATCAATATACTCTGGCATGCGATACCCAGAACTGGGACTGCCCTACAAAAGTCTGATTAGAGACAAAGTTAAATTGCATATTTAAAAAGAAACGATGGGGCATGCTTTCTGCTGCCATACACTGAGCTACAATGAACATGCAAATGATAATTTGACTACACCTATTGGAAGAATGTGTCTTTGCCTTAATCGGACAATTATGAGAAGGAAATTTTCAGTACCTGGTTTCTAGCAATCACATCATCATATTATGTTTTGTTTTACTCAGCTTAAAATGGAAAAAATCCACCAATGACTTAAACTGTTTCTTATGCACTAAACACAATATCCAAAGTACATATTTGAATATTTGAAAAATTAACAAAGTTTTTTATACTGAAAGGTTATATTAAAAGTTAGCAATGTATTTTGACTAAACACTGAGATTTAAAAGAACCACATGCACATACAGAAAAAAGCCCAGAAGCATGAAATCTAAATTTTAAGCCTAAGCTATCTCACAATGTTTCTTTAAAATAGACCACTCGGCTGCAATTTTGAACCTATGATGAAGTGATCATTACTTTAACTTCCCCCATTCTGGCCATCTGAAAATACCACAGGCAATTACAACTTTGGGTAACCTCTACTGTGAGTTCAGTGGTATTTTGAAAACCAAGATTGTTCGTAATTGGGAACGGACAAGCATTGGCTCACACACTGTTACAAATTCAGTCCCATAATGGCACTGATTGGAAAACATGAAAAAGAAAATAAACTGGTATCTTCTGCACAGAAATAAAGAAGCTCAATGCAGAGGTAGGCAATAAATCCACCAAACAGCACGGGTGGCCTCCTGCATCCCCGTGAAGCTCTCCTCCAGCCCATGCCTATCTAGGCAAGCCTAACGGGAACACCAACCAGCCAGGAATCCCATTGGCAAACTAAAACTGCTGAATACGCATTTTATAAACAGAGTCCATTGGGAAGCTAGAGGGATACAAAGCAAAGTCAATTGTCGCTGAACCTTAATAGTTTCAAGTCTATTTGATGCACTTAATGACCACAAACACAGGGACTTTCAAAAGAACAGCCCAACATGTCCTATCATTAAATGACTTCAAGTTAAAAGCACGCATATCAATAATCAACTTTCCTTTTCCTGTCTACAGCATTCTCTGTAAAGATTATGGTATGAAAAGACAGTACTTGCCACAATAGGTATAGATTAGTTTAGAGTCTATAAATCGAACTTTGAGGTTGTGTAAAACAGCAGGTTCATGGAGATAACTGAGCGCTGTGAGGTCATTTTCACCAACAAGTATGTCAGGGTTTCGCAAGGGCGGGAGTTCCTTGGTCTTCGGATCTAGGCAATATTCTAGGTCCTGAAAATCAAATGGAAACGCATGCTGAAAGAGCTGGTGCTTAGGTTTCCTCATTCAGTCCCTCCAACCATTCTTCCCAGCAAAACATGCCCAAGTTACAAAAACACAATGCAAGATTTGAATTATCTGGTGATTTGAGGGAGCAGTTCCTTCTCCAAAAACATCATTTAAAATTTCCCAAAAGGGTTTTCTATATGCAACAGGCAACCATAAAGAGACATCATCTTTTTAAACTATTACTTAAGCAAACCCCTTTCTTTTGCTGTCAAATCTTTTTATTAAATAAAATGAAGTATGTTATATCACAAATCTAACTAGTTTTTCATATTATTTTCCTCTTGAGCGGAACAGAGGAAGCAGATTCCCATCGGTCTATAGCCAGCTTCATACACAGTAATACAACACAAGAATGTTGGCAGAACGCCCTGAAGAACACATAAACTGAAAAAAATGTTACTTACAATTTCTGCAAAAATAAATTAATCTCTAATGTAGATGTTTTAATTGCATCTGTCTTCAGATCTAAAATTACTTTATTTACCTGCTGTTTTCTTGTCCCCACACAATGTGACTTAATGGGCAAACACCCCCATTCTGCTACATGCAATACTCAAGTGTGCATCATCACCACACAGCCTGGAATATGGGGTGGGGGGGGCGGGATTAGTCTTGTCACATTAAAAAGGTTGTACTCAGCTTGCCATGTAAGAAATGTGAGCGAGTCAAAGACTGAGATGCATGCAAGTAAAATATTTTATTTAGAAGCTATTCTATATATATAATCTGTTCTTTTTACTTCATGGCTATGTAGGTCTCTACATGAAAGTAGGATCTAAGCTGGCCACTGGTAAGAAGAAAAGAAATTAAAAATAAATATTTGACCTACTGCAGTAGATCTTTGTTTTCCATGAGAAGATCTGAGGGATCACTACCATGATATATTAAAATTAAATAACCATTTAAATGGCATGAAAAAAATGAACAAACCTTCACTAGAAGGATGTGAGCTTTTCGTAGACATGTCATCATTTTTCTACACTGTATACAGCATCATCTTCATAATGCTCTTAATCCTTGCCCCTTTTTATCTTTATTAATCTTCTGATGGTTATGCTCAACTTAAAAGTCACAATTCTTTCTCTGCAACACCGTTCTCCTAGCAACACTATTCTCACTGGAATACCAAACCAGGGTTATAGCTTTAACGGCATAAGTAGAAAAAAATGATGCAACTGAACGTAACAGGCAGTTGGATAAAAGCAACACATGTTTTATTTTATTTTTAAAAATCAGGCAAAATGGATTTTTGTAAATAAACAGTGTAATTTGTCACACAAAAAAATACTACTTGAAGTCGGTGGACAAGAATAATTGCACATATAAAAAATACGGATATATTTTGTCAATACAGCTTCCCGTGTTAGATACATCAGTCTCCAGTCAAGAGCAAGAACAATCAGCTTATGAACAGTATGTAGACCTACCTTGCCCTCTTCAAGTCGAAGTTGGAGGACTTTATCTCCAGGTTTATAATCTTTGAGAAGTTCTGCTGACTTCCACACCTCCTCTGGATCAGGGATCCAAACCCTGGCATACTGCAATACAAAAACAACAGCAAAAGATCAGTGACTTTTTGTTGCAATATAGTTAAATCATCAATATACATGACACCAAAACCTTTTTTTTTTTTYTTTTTTTAAATACATGTTTAACAGCCAAACCCTTAAGCAAGAGACAAGTTAATTACTACATCTGAGGTGAATAAGTTGTTCTATCTATTGATAAAAGGCTACACAAGCTTAATTTTATTGCCTACACGGAAAGAAAAGGGCATTTTCCATGCAAAATAATGTTCCAAGGTACATATTCAATGCTGAAAATCTAAAAAGAAAAAAAATTGTGTTTTCAGAGAGATCAAAAACTTGGCTATAAAAAAAATTACTTGGAGAAACCCTTCTGAGCAGATTCTAAATGCATTTGCAACATAACATTATATAGCTTTTTTTTTCCCTAACAGAACACTTTGGCACGTCTGTGTTAATTCAGGCAAAGCTACCCGGTATCTGAAGTATTAAAAGCTCTTTCCTTTGTAGTTGCAGACAGGGCAAGTTTAAAATGGATAATCTCCAGAATGCCAAAAGAAAACATCTGAAAAGATTTGGTTGAAAAGGCCTCCAAATAATAGAAAAAAAAAAACCAGCATTCCAGTTAGTGACCATTTTCACCCAAACTTTATTCATAAAAGTAACCCAAAACAAACATAGGAGTTGTTTTCAAAAACATAAAGAATATTCATATTTTTAAATGAGTGAAGATATAATGGTTATCTCATACTCAAGAATCAGTTGAAGGTGTATGGAAACGATCTAGTTACTTATACAGTTGCATGTACATGCAAATAGGTACATATGAAAACAGCTCTTGAGTAACACAAGGAAAAGGCTATGACATTTTTCATATATTAAAGCTTCTGGACTGGTGCTCTTGCAATGCCTAGAGAGCACTGAGATCATCCCACACCCATCACCTTTGCAAACAAAACAGCTTCTTGGCTTTAGAGGTGCAGCCATGTTGCAAAACATTCTCAATCCACTAAATTATTTCAAAATAACTGTAATGTATTTGTCAAAGCATGGCATTTGATGGCAGAGGAAACTGCATTTGGCCATACAGTTTCATCACCTAATCTTACACAACTTATTTTTGTATAGATCTTCTGCCTCAAAGAATGCTGAAGCTTTTTTTTCCACCCCCCTCTTATTAACCCAGTTTTCCCACTACTTAAAATGACGAACTTCTTGTTTCTGCTAGGGATTTTTTGAAAGGTCAAACTTCATATTGCCTTCTCGTTGCAAGACAGGAAACGATAAAATGTGTTCAGCAAAGGCAGCGGGTTGGGGAGCGAGACCCGGTGAGCCCCAGCCCCCCGCCCAGGAGCGGGACACGCGCCCTGCCTAGCTGGAGGCTGGCAGGGAGGCTCAGTGCCTGGAATTACGTCGAACTTCACGAAGCAATTTGCTTCCCATCACACCCAGGGTGCTTCTCAAGAACAGTGCACGTGAGTAATTTACAACAGCCTAAATCAATGGCTTTTACCCTTAATACATTGCAGCTTTTAAAGCGCTGCCGCTGCCTTCATCTGGAAAGCTCCTGAACTCCTGAAAAGCTTACGCCATACATGTAAACCAATGCTCTCTGCCGAGTGAAAGGAGAAAAATAACGAAATAAAGAATTAAAAATTCACTTTCATTGTTCCCACTACAGAATATGTTATGCTCCCACAACTGGTCTCTCTTCATCTTCACTGGATGTTTATGCCAGCCCTAAGAATCTACTTTATACAAAGACAAGAAACTTTGTTCTTTGTAGTAAATATGTGCCTGTGGGTTTTTTTTTCCTTCRCACTTTATTAGTTTCATATATATTTGCCATTGTTTTCAGTACAAAAGTGCAGTATTACTTTATTATTTACATACCCTCTTCCCCACTCCCCCAAAAGATATGAATATTGACGAATTATTTGAAAAATGAAAGATCCCCAAAACAATTCTTCAGTATGTGCTCTTGCCATTCACAGAGCACTGTATATAACAGCAATGGAGGCCAACAAAAAGGCAGTGGAGCCGCCTGGAAATTAGCAGCAGAAGCCACGGTTTGGGCGCTTGGATTATTTGTTTGTTTTCAGCCCTGCTGTATCCACAACTCCCAGGCTAAGAAACCTCGTTTGAGTTAAAATGAAGGTGTGTGCTAACAAGCGTATGTGCCAGTGCAAGTACAAACCTACAGAAACTACAGAATAGTTCCAAAGTAATTAACCAGGACGTGACAATAGAGGTGCAATATTAGAGTCAAGTAGCGTGCTCAGGAGCTTCTTGCCTTTCCACTTGGTTTTTAAACAAAGGATTCCCTGTAAAACCTCATAAACACAGATACATCCAAACTTACCCCAACGCCCCTGTTCACAGAACTCTCTTTTATTAAAAAAAAAAMCAAAACCAAAAACAAACCTAAAAATCAAAACCCTGCCAGACAGCGGGGAAGTTTTGTAGTTTAACACAAAGATGCTACAGCGTCAGACACGGCTGAAGACGGAATGCGTACCCCCACGCTTGGCCCAGGCTTCCCCACGCCCCCCCCCCAGCAGTTCCCCATCTTCAGTATTTCTGATGGGATATTGCTTCCCTCTCATCACAGGAATTAACAGAAAGCAAAGTAAATGTAATGCGAAAGAGGAAAGCATTTAAATACTGTCTAGCAAAACAGGTTAGCAGGCTGGTCTCCTCTAGGCTACACAAAGAAAAGTTTCCCGATGTAAAAAAGGCAGCAGCCTTGTAAGACACAAATACTGTTAACTTCAGGCAGCAAATGCTGTGTAGCAGTTTCTAACTACGTGATCTATGCCAGCATGAAACAGGCACCTTTAATTTATTCAGCTGAAACTGTCCATTTTCTACTGTCTAGAGAAGGGAAAGAGAAAGCAGAAAACAGATCACCATAGAAACTGGGTTACTACAGACAGCTGAACCTTCCACGTGATGTAACCCTACAGATATTAAAGTCATCCTATGAGCACTAAGCTGTAGCTTTTCATCTCTAGCATCATTGCCTAGCCTTAAATCCCTGCCAAAGAAAACACCTGGTAAAAAGAACAGGTGGGAGGAAAGAGAGAGATGTTCCTAATTATAAGCACTGAAACATTTCACAACATTCTCACCTCATTAATTTAGCAGAATGATTTGCAAAATCAGATTTTCATTCTATTTTTTATATAATCAGTTGATGTTAAAATCCCATTGCTGCCTAGCCTTTAGTGGGATCCAACCCTATAGCAGAAAACAAAGCACCACCACTGGTAGAAACAGGACCAAGGGCCTCTCTCTTGGGAAATACCTTACTCTAGTATGTCTACTATTCATCCCTCTTCATTTACTAGTATCTAAAATCAAGTTACGACTACATTAAAATAAGACTAAAATACGATAAACTTCTAGAGACACTGATTTATAAATCAGCCTTCTAAAAAGGGAAGGAAATTCTAGCCTAAAAATGCACTGAAATGACAATAAAAATTATGGCCAGAAACAAATGAACTTTACTGAAATTGTGCCTGATTATGACCAATGAATGTATTACTCTTTGCAACAGTTCAATGTAAATTTTGAACCACCAGAATAAAACTGCTGATAGGGGAGATAACAGCATGATTTACTTAAGGAAAGGCAGTGAATGAAATTTTAGGTAAATATTGTTACCCTTCATGATAACCCAAGCTTACTGATAGCGTCACTTGCACTTTACATTTTGGTATTGATTGGCTCTAATAAACTTAGCTTTGCTATCCAGGTAATAATCTTGTACTTTCTCTGCAGGTATGTTTCTGGCTCACCACTGATGACTTCTTCCCATCCTCATCAGGGACATAGGACTGGAAGAGGCATGAGGGGGACATGCAGCCCATCCTCCCACCCTACGTCAAAGGCACACCATCATGCTGGCACTCTGGGCTGGAGACAGCAGCCAGCTATCTCCAGCCGAGCATTCACAGGACCATCACTTACTCTAAATTAGTTTGGAAAAAAATCAGAATGAAAATGTAAGGCATGCAGATGAGATACCCTTGAATTCAGAAGGAAAACAAATAATTAAATGCATATTGACAGGACTATTTTGAAACTCAGTTTCTTGCCTAGACTCTCTTCCAGCCGCAGCAGACTGATGTAAAAACCCCACCACCTCCTAAATGACATGGAAGTGTGGAATCACCATACTTTGTTCAAGGAAGGGCAAGCTGGGCTGCTGAAAGGCAATGACTTGGTGATCTCTATGTAGTGACTCTAAAAGAGTTCACAGCAGAAAAAAATACAGGGACAAGTTTTCATTTTTCACTGGCAGGTCAGAAAGCTAGCTGTATTATCACAATTTTATGTAATAAGAAAATATAATAGGAAATGGCAGTATTCTCTCATACCTCATGATTTCATCGTAGATCACATGAAGAAATCAGCAGACTATAATAATTATCTATCAAATGAGACCATATGACTCACAAAGTCTCTCTTCTGAGATATTAACCTCTTGAAGTACTAATTGACATTGCTGACAGAACAGAATTAGCAATGCAAGCGGCTCAGCAGTCGCTTCAGCAGGCAAAGAGTTTTCCACTTCCATTGCACAACCACAGATACTGCAGAAGGAGATAGAGCTATCTTCCCAGCTTAACAGCTCTTTTGATAAGAGCTGAAAGAGTTCATGAAATGATCTACATCCTAAAAAGAAAAGGGGAAAAAAAAGGAAATTTCAACTCATAAAAAGCTGTCCCTAGTTTCTCAGCAAGATCTACCCATACGAGTGAACTTGTATGGTTTTCACTTCAGCAGAGATCATCTATTTATTTACTTACAGACAGCCTCAAAAAACACAGTCTTTCAGGTGTTAACCATGAAAAACTTACAAGAGACACTGCCTCTCTCTTTCAAGGATGACCTCATTTTTAGGTAGGAATAAAGCAGCTCATTAATGTCTGGATCAAAGAGATACCGTCAATTCTGGCAGCACTAGCTGAAGGAGCCGATGGAACAGCAACACGTGGTGAAAGTCAAAGCTAAGTTTGACCAAAAGYATTCAATGTGAACCTGTTGCTAACTGAACACGGCCACCTGGAGAGAGCAGGCTGCGTTATTAGGCTGGAAAAAGAAAAGTGTCGACGTTAGCGAGGCATAACTACAAAACAGAGCACAAAGTTGTAAAAGTTCACACTGCAAAGTGTTGAACTTACCTATGCAAAATGCTAACTTATTAGAAAAGGACTTCCTGAGCTGTGTGATTTCCTTGCATGGGGTTGCTCTTGAAAACATCATTTGATGCCATTAGAATAATTTCCTTTCAGCTTTATATTTTCACTTATACTTGGTTCACAGTGCCACCACCATGGATGATAATACTGAGCCTATAAACATTTGAAACAGAAAAGTTTACCTTTTATATTAACAATATAAGCAGATGCATGGCTGGGTGAGTAACAGGTCGAACACAAGCCTTAACTTGACCAACCTGGATCCCCTACAAAGAGATCCTGATCACTCACACACGAGGCGGGAAGAGGTCCCATTTCTTCCATTGTTGAAGCCACTAAAATTTCTGCCATCTGTCCTGCGATATGCAGGCAGTCCCAAGGAAGCACCATATTTCTATCAACAAAGCGATGCTGCTGGTTGCAGTTTGAAAAGAAACACAAGACTTTACTCTCCTTTCATAAAAATGCCAACTAACCAGGAGGGATTGGGAAGTAGAGCATTTCCATGACAAGCAGGCAGCTGCAAAACCTCTGACCAACTCATCTAAATTCTTCCTACGACGTGAGGGAAATGGCATCATTAACTTTGCAAAAGAATCAAAACAAATTATCGATTTTCTTAAAGGCAGTAGCATTCTTTGGGCACGGAGYATATTTTTTGTCTTGTTGCTCAGCAACTGCCATTTATATATCTCTTGTACAGTTTAAGGCCTGATATTTAGAAAGTATTAATTTAAAAAGACATTTATATCATGATATATAGTGGGGAAAATATATGTGACAATTTATATATTAATGCTTTATCTGAAAAATAATCTCACATAGTTAGCTTACCTAATAGGAAGATCAAAAGTCCCATGGTATCACATAAATCTCTGACTCGTGGGAATTCCCTGACCGGCCACATGCAGAGCTCCCAAGCAGTGGCCGGGAGACAGTGGTGACCCAGGCTCTGAGCTACACCCTAAGACAGCACCGCTACGAGCTTGCATACTACTGACATTGGGTTTGCAGATTTGGGTCGAATGCCTGCAGCACTCAGGTTCGGCAGGTACGGCACTGTATCCTTCACCACGCAAGAGGAAACTACTTGAATCGCAGCTCAATGAAAAAGAATCTGTTGTACTTGAGTATTTCATCTACTGTATAAATATCCACCACATTTGAATCCTAAGGATATAAAAGTTTGAGGTTTTTTTTTTCTTTTAAGCATTTTTATAAGGCATTCTGTGTATTTAGGGCCTGATGACTTGTAACACCAAAACAAACTTGTACGTTGTTTGCCAAACATGCCTTGATTGCACAAGGTACAATCAAAAACTATCAGCATCCCACACAGAATCACTGCAGCAAGATTTACATCTTCAGCCACTGGGAAAATGTCCGTTGACTTACATTTACCTGAAACTTCACCCTACTTCAAAGTGATGCAAAAAAAGCTAAATCCCAAACACAGGATATATATACAAGCTACTACAGGCAAATTTGATCAGCAAACAGAAATGTAAATTTTTTTATTTCTTTAAATATTACAATTATTAGCAAGCTTTCCACTGAAATTCAGAGAAAATGATCACCATGCAAATCTACACACTGGGCCTGACATCAAGGCCAGAAAACTTGGTGTTTTACTTTAAACTACCAAATCTATCAAAGAACAGTTATATTCCCAGGTTGTAGTTGATAGGATTTTTATAAGACAGATTTTTAAGGAGTTAAAACACATGAAATGTTTAAAAGTTGTGAATTTTCTTCATCTTTAAAAACATAGCTTTCTACATTTTATGTTGATTGTACTTGACCTTCTCTTCAAAATGCCGTACAGAGGGAGACAGATCTGGTTTATACTCAGTCATTACTAACCCAGACAATACTTCAGCTATCAAAATGTTGCCCATTCACCCCCCTAAGCTCCTGCACACGGGAACGGCATTTGTCAGCTCCTGTTGTATTTCACAGACCCCCTTCCACAGAGGCTCTTCTCCATCCTCCCCAAGCAGCCATCCTCAGCCAGCGGCCACGGTTACAATCTTGTACTCCRTGACTTACTCAGCTTGTGACGCCAGTAGCACCCGCCGCTGAAAACCACTGGACAGCGATTTGAAGTCACACGCAACGCCGCTTGGGTACATCATCAGTTTGCCCACATGATGCTTCTAACAGGGCTTAATTAAGGCTGTGTTATCAGTTACAGAAAAATAAAACATGTTTCACAAAGTGCCACGCAAAGACTGGACAGACGCTGGCCTGTCCAGCGTGTTAAAAGGGAAGCGCAGCTACCTCCTTCCCTATGGCCCCACCGCTGCCACGAGCCTGCGTAGGATGACGAGGAGTGATGCCCCTGCACCGCTGCGCCTGCGGCTCCCCATCTGCCCCCTCTGCCTACAGGGTTCCTCATACATCACCAGCCATCAGCAAACCTACAGCGTAATAACCCACAACAACAACCCTGTGAAACAGCAGTACTTCTATCTTACTTGCTGCAGCATGCTATTCTCATTTAGTTCAGCACACTTCTCAAGACATGTTCATTTAAAGTAAATCAGGCTTAAAAAAATATATTCAAAGAAAAATCAACGTTTAAGAAAATTCTGTGTTTGAAACAGTTTTGATTTCTAGACCTGTCACAGGAATGAAYGCGGCTCTGAAAGATCTTCAAAAAAGATGGCCATTACAGCTAGATCAAAACCACCAATGTTTTGGTCACTACTCAAGACACAAAACAGCTGAATAACCACAATAAGATCAGCAAAACCGTTGAGCAGAAGTTTTCTACGCCTACCCCAGACTGAGCAACAGGAAAATATTCTGACTCATGTAAAACTTCATTTGGGGTCATACCCACACAGAGGGGCATACACTGCATTGCTTTTCAATCCATACCACCAAAACAAAGGCCAACACTGAATTATATGCTAGTGATTTCAAAAAGAACTTAATTATAAGTCTGCCTTAAAACACCTAATTCATCCAACCTGAAAAACATGTTACAAGAGTTGTAGAAGAGTGGCCACAAGAAATTTAAGGGCAAATGAAACAACTATAGCTATCCCCTGAATATTAAGCTAATGAGACATGTTGCATTGGAGAAAGAGTATTAGAAAAAGGATGCATGATTTCATGTTTGTGTGCTTACAATGTTTGTGTGCTTACCCATTGTTGTGGGTATATTACAAAAAAACTCCAATTTAAAAATTAAAGAAAAGCCAATACTTAAGGAAGACACAAAAAAACATTCAACATGTTATGATTAACTTCATGGGTGCCTGAATTTAAGATCCAAGAAAACAGATACTATGAGGCCAAATGAAACAAGTGGTTGTAGGATTTTAACACTAAGATGATGCAAGTCATAATATAGACTTCACAGCATAATTAACTAAATGCTGAAATAAGCATTATTTCCAGACCACTGGTACAAATTCAGTCAAGACCTTCGTGTTTCTTATCTATTTTTACATGCTGATGTCCCGCAACGGAACGTTGATTTCATTTCCTCAAGCACTTAAACGGATTTACGATCCCACAGAAGCTTTTTATAATTATTTTCCCCAAAGTTTCTAGAAACCTCACCCATAGGAGGCAGGATAACTGAATTGTTTCTCGCAAGATGCAGCGCAGCCCAAGTTCTGCTCAGGGACCGAAGGGGCTCGTAGCGCTGGCTGCAGCTGGTTGTTCATCYTGGGTTCATACACGCAGAAAGAGGAAGCGTTGTCTTTTGTCTCAGTGTCTCTGCTTCAGCGCAGAGCCATCTGCATCACTGCCACAAGATTATTTGGTGTATCTAGCACTCGCTTAGGCAGGAAGGGAAAATAAAGGGCTGTATTGATCAGACAGATGCGCTGCGCCGTGCCGTGCCACGGCGCTGGAGTTTGAAACAAGAAGTTACTGAGAAAAAAGTAGTGGAGCCATAATTGATCACCTAGCTTACAGAGGTGAAATAAGGCTAAATTTTCTGATATCTGTAAAACACCTGGAGTAGGGACAATTGCTGACTTAACTGTGAAAGCTTAATTTAAAAGTTAAAAATGAAAGGAAAGATATTTGGCATAAACTTTGATAGTAGATAAGGCTGTACTTTTCTGAGTATCTTTCTGTAAAGTTGAGCTCAAGTCCGAACAGCATTCTTTTGTTTCTACTTAATCCTAGCCCCCCCCCCCAAAAGTCATATCAAAAGTAAAACACCTGCTTGAGGTTCTAAAAATCCAAAATTAACTGATTATTTTTTGTTAGAATGACACAGAAGCCCCAGGCTGAGATGTAGTTACATCATTAAAACAGAGCTTTTACTGACTTTGCTTGCGTTATTCAGGGAAAACTAGTTTTACTCAGCTAACCCAGAACATAACTCTGTCATTATGGTCAAGTCCACACCACAGACACCTTTCTGACATATTACAACAGCAACCTGACATCAGTGAAGCACATCTAATGAAGCTATATTTAGTCCCACCATTTTTTCATGGGAAATTAACAGTAAGTCCCCATGCAAGGAAACCAGAACGACCTGGCAAGCTCTAACTTAAAACCAGCGAGCAGAGTTAAACCTCCCAAAGAGCCTCCACAAGTGTCGGGGGAAGCTGTGAAAGCAGAACTAGGGTTAACGGCCACAGCGTTGCTTTCAGAAACTCTCTGGCGAGAGCGGCCGCATTTCTTCCCCTGCGATCTTCAGCCCTGCCCTAGTAAATCCCCCGCAAACGTGCACACGCGAGCTGCTGGGTGCAGCAGGGCTGCGCTGGCTGCGAGCACCGCCGGGACCCGAGTGCCACCTGGTCCAGCCCGTTTCATCAGTGCAATTCTAACCTTGATTAGCATGAGAAATTATGGAAGACACCTCTGTGTTGGAGAGGGGAGTGAAATTAAAACCTTTCACACTAGTTGGAAATTGTACACCATATTTAGCCTTAGAGAAACTATTCCACTCCTTTTCTCTACAAGCATTATCTATTTGATTGTTTGCAAAAAGTTTATATTGCCTTTGTATTTCCAATACATAAGATTGTCACAAGGAAGAAGTGCACTCTGACATCAAATTCTAACAACTTCTGCAAATGCTTCTCCTCATACAGGATTTTTCTAAGAGAGACAATGTCCTAAACAATCAAATTATTGTCTGGCATGTTTGAAAAAGTCTTCTTTATATATCTCCAGATCATAAGTCAAATCTCTACTTACTTTAAAYGTTTATTCAATAAACTATTATACTAATAAGCTATTATATGCTTGGCTGTACAGYCTTCACCTATGTTAAAACCAAGAAAAGACCCAAACATACTCTACTTACTTTAACATACATATAGTCTAAACCATCTATTTCCATCCCATATCTCTTGTAACACAGATTTTCAGCACTTTCAGAGGCAGTTGGTGTTTCCTTTCCAGGCAAAACAGGCTCAATCTCCATGGAAAATATTTCCATATTTCTTGTATTGGTGTACACTAACTCAAAAGGCAACTTGGGAATCTCTCTCTCTGGTTTCCTCAGCAAAACAACTGAGGTCATCTGCTTTAAAGATACTTATGAATAACCCATGGAGTCTGCAGAGAGTAACGTGTGACAAGCCATGTTGGGGCAATGAATTCCCACATTGTTAGACCGACTCATAGTATTTTTAGTTTATTTCTCTGGCTCTACAAAGAGCAAGAGTGTCCTCCTGTAAATCACAAAGTACTCGCAAAATTCTCGTCTTGTGATAATCAAATGGAAGAACTCAAAGACACCATCGGTAACTGCATCAAGATTTCATGATTTTTCACATCCATTTACAAAAAAGAGACCATATGGGTATGAAAGTCACTCGGATGAGAAGTCTCTGTTCTTCTATATTTAGGACTGTCAAGCTAGAAACGTGCAGTTTACATCTAACCACACAGCAATCTTAGGAAACTTGACACGACAAGTCACACGTCGTATCTCCCCGCTGTGTTAACTACTATAAAGACAGAATGAGAGCTCTTCAAAGCAACGCTGCTTTAGCCTTTACATTTAATTTTAAAGCAAGGGCTCTCATCAGACCACAGTGTAAGTAAGTAGCCCAGAAGCTCAACCATCCCCACTGTCTCCTAAGAGCTAAGTAAACCCAACAAGCCACTTCTCCTCCTAATTACTGGTGGCAGCTTTTATTCTATGTGAATTACCCTAACAGCCTTACCTACAGTCACACCTGAAGCAGGGTTAAAAGGCAAAAATGAAGACTTGATGAGCAATGAGGGAAATGCAACAGCTTTCAAGATGTTCAGAAAATAACCACAACTTTCACCAAACAGCATGGAGGTAACAGACTCGAAGACGACCCTGCAGGCACTGCTGCATTCTGCATTCCCGACTGCTTCTCCTCCAGTTTAATCTTCACACTGCTCCCTCAGACCGTTCATCAGCATGGTGACTTCTCATTCATACTTGCTTATTTGATGTTAGGTTTGTACCTTCTTCTCCTTTAACATTTTAAGAAGCTTTACCCCAGCCTTGAGTACCTCCATGCCATTATTACTCAGGGAAAGATCTGTGACAATTCTGGCTATTGTCCAGGCCAAAGAAACTAAATCCGTGCCACTAAGGAGAACAGATGGTGTAAAGACACAAGATCTCTGCTTTTGCAAGTCATCAATTTTTACCTTCTTCAGAATTTGCATTAAAATTTGCAGATATTCACATTAAAAGTTGGGTCAATATCTGCAATCCACACAGACATCCAGTAGGAGTGAAGTCTTTAAACTTTATTAGTAGTGCCTAATGTTTCCTGTGCTTACCTTCCAGCTGCTTAATGCCCAGAATTCAGCAAGAAGGGCACTCCTCTAACGTAATCGCACCAAGTACTTATCCTCTTCTTAAAACCAACCAAACAAAAAAAACCCCACACATAAAAAAAACCCACAAACCCTTGAGCGAGCACTGATCTCTTCTTTACATTTTATTTGTATATAAATAGACTAAGATATATAGAAATAAAACTACTAAATACTGCGATTAACTGAGAGCAGGCAGCAAAGCAGCTATATTGTGACAGAAAAGGCGCAGGTTATGACCTGGATGGCCAGGAACAGGAAGACCACAAAATCATCAAGATCATCAGCTCGATAACTCTGGTGCTTTTCACATTTGCACGGTGCTGGGCAGTTCAGGTTATCCATCTCACACAGTATTTCACATTAGGCTGCTGCCTGTAACAAACTGAGAAAGTGGGCTATGCTAAAAGAAGATGAGTGGAACCATTGTCTCCCTGAGATGGTGGGGGTCCTGAAAGCAGAAGCTACTCCTGAAAATACACTCTTGCTATTAAATATTAAAACTGGGTTTTAAGTAGACAGGTCCTAATTTACTGCAACACTGCATACACAGAGCTTAACAAAAAGAACTTGACAAGACGACATCCCTAGGAWATGTTTTCATTCGTTTTCCTGCACAAATTATTCTGAGCAGGTATATGACAGCAGAGTTATTTCCCTGCAATAAGAGGAAATAGACAATAAAAGGCCCAATCTTTCAGGTTTACATGCTTGACTTCAAAGCATAAAATTAAGCAATGTGATTACTCACATGGAACAAAGATAAATCTTTGCAGGATCAGGCTTAAGCAAACCCAGGGTTAAGCAAAGCCAAGCAACACTGAGAACAAGGAGGAAATAATGCAGTCCTAAGCAAAGGGTGGCACAGAGTGTGGCACTGGCACGGTCATGAAAGTGCTGTTCTCTGCCAGGAAAGCCACTAAAAGCCTTGCTATTAGTGTTGGTAAAGGAGGCCTCAGCAACCCAATCATACAACTCTCCATCCTGGATGCAGCTCAAAAGTAAAGCCAACAAAAGGAAAAAGTTACTGCACAAAGAGCCTTTGAATTCAACACAGCTTGAATTTTCTCTCTCTCCCGTGACCTTTAGACAACAGGTTTAATTTTGTGCCTAATGCATTTCTACTTACTTAAAAGTTTTGATACCAATTTAAACCAATCAAACTCTTAGGAGCATCATCCCCAAAACAAAAACATACATCTGTTGTGGTGTATCATGAGCGGGGTTATGGTCTATGAAAACAACTTAAGCAGAAAGATATAGTTTGAGGAAAAAGTCAAAGTCACAGTCATGATGAAAATTTCCAAGAACCATGGGTTTCTTCTGACCCTAACACCATATTTTCTGCAACAAGAACCAACTATTATTAAGGGAAAATAGGAGGTTCTTCCTTGCTGTTTCAGCAGCAGAGAAGACCAGCAGAAGGTGCACGCTGCTGATTCAACTGGTTGGAGTAGTTTTGCTAATGAAGCAGCAGGAACAATAGTCTTGCCTTGCCCAAACACCGTTTCTTGGCCCAACTGTACAAATACTCACTATCAGAGTCAAGCACGATACATGCAGCAGTAAACACTGCTCCACCACAGGGAGCACAAAATTAGATCATAGATAACCTCTGCACCTTCAAGCATACAAAAGAAAACCCAACCAAGTAAAGGAGTTCAGACTCTGCTCATCCTCATCCCTAACTTCATACATGCAAACCAAGCTAAGCTGACTTTAATCAAGAAGCATAAAACAAACCACTGGCTCTTATCAGAGGAGCTCTTGCTGCTTGACAGCGCAAAGTGAAACTGGGTCCATCACATTCCCCCTAGCCAAGATGCCTTTCAAACCGGCAATGTCTGTACGCATGCTCATATACACTTGACAAAGTCAAAGACTCCAGTAATATAAACAAGACTTCAAATAGTTAAATATTTGTTTTGTGTATGCTCTGTGTTTTCAAGTAATGAAATCCGAATTCAGTGAATGTCCCTGTAGGACACCCCAAGTGGCTGGCTCCTCCGAGGTCTGCTGCAGAGGCTGTTCTGACTTGCCAGAAATCCAGGCACCATTCCACTGGTACCCACAGGACAGCAGACTTGCCAGCTGCGCACTGCTTTTCCCTCACAGCAGAAACACCATCTACGATTAACCTTACTATCACTTCTTGCTTTTTTTAAATCCTATTAAAAATAGACCATCCAGAAACAGTGCAACCTTGTGATGCATTTCTGTGACTTCCTCCAATTCAACTGGTTCAATGAGCAAATTTCAATAACAAAAATGCTTTCTTTAGAAAGTCCTACAGAGATTAAACAATGAGTCTCATTAAAGGGAGAGACAAATTACTTTGTTACTAGAACACACGGAGAGGATTAAACTCCCAAAGGCTCCATGAGGAGACCCTAAGAGCCAGGTACATCTGTCTGACCGGCCGCCTATCCCTTCCAACTCAACCTGGAGCTCTGTGCCTCACCGAAAGATAACAGTGGTCATTGCACACATTTCCTGACATAGCAGGAGCTCGACAGCACTTTATCTGATCATTTATTTATCTAAAAAATAATAGTAATCCATTACCTAAGCCATCTGGCACATGCTATAAAATCACTGCAGTAGAAACAGACTGCAAATAACCAGTGGCAGCTCGATGTACAGACATTATTATTCTGCAAGGATTGCTGATGACAGTTTGTGTGGGATCCCACATAATCCACTAATATTATTAGGTAAATGTTTTAACATGATACTCAAAGAATTAAACAAATAAGACCAATTCTTATAAACGGGACCTTCACATTTATTCTTTACATGTAACAAAGAATTCACATAACTTTCAAGATGAGGTCTACAGCAAAAACAAAGTATTTTTGAATATAAAGCTATGATTTCCTCTCCCCCCAAAGTAGCTCCCAACAATGCTACACTTTAGTGTTTCATTAGGCCTGCAGGATACGCCCTCCCGAAAGCCATTTGTGGGCTGCGAGAAGCTTTCACAAACAGCTTGCTATCTCTCCGGCCCCACCGCCCTGCCCAGAGAGGTATCATTTCCTCCTCCGGACACACTCGGCGCCAGGGGAGCAGCTCTGGCACAGACTGGGCTCTGAACCAAACCATCACTCGTCTTGCTTCCCAAGGCTTACAGTTTCTTTTAACAAGAATGATAGATTGCTGACGTGTCGCAAAACTGCCATTAGAAAGCTAAGAGTTTTTTCAGTTTCTCAGGCTACTGTGGTTGGCATCCAACTACAGGAAACATTTTTTTTACAAAAACATAATAAAATGTCAAGGTTAGGTTAAACCAAGTATTGTTAGACCGTTGGGTAATTAAATCCCCAGCACCTTCAGTTTAAAGGCAATAGGAATAAAGTTGGTGCACACAGTTGTGAGTTGTCAGAGTTGCCATCGCGTTTATTCCAGTGACACAGCAGGTCCCTGAAGCAGAAAAGCAACTGAAATATCCCCTCTTCCGCTGCTGCATTAGATCTTCAGAAGACAAGAGGCAGAGATACAGTTATAAAATACTCTGTAAAGGCTCACTGTCATTAGCAGATGTAATTGCTTGACAGTACACATCTGATTTCTGCAACAGCCTCTCTGCTCTGAACTGCGCAGGTCTGACTCAGAAGCAGAGCAGGACACCCAGGTTGTGCGTGGAGATGAACGAGTCTCATCTCTGCATTACTGGGCAGCACGGCTCTGGAAGAACAAAGCAGTGATCTACTGAGACAAGTGGTTACTGTTTAATGTTTAGAAAACACTTATGTCACATGCAATAGTTTGAACAGCAACATACAAGACTACATAATTAAGGCAGCTTTTTTTTAACCCCCAAGAAAAGCCCGCTAATAAGCACAGAAATTTGGAAATACAGTTRTATTTTCTCTCTTATGCTCAGGTTGGTTTTTGCTGTATTTCCCTCCCCACGTACCATTAAAGAGCCATAACCTGGTCAGAATCTGCCTTTTGCCATTTTTGCTTGCAAGGACCCAGCACAACTGAAGGAGAAGACCAAGTCTTGTAACAGCCTGGCTTCAAACCCGAAGCAGCTGCCTGCAGACAGCCCCAGGAAAGCAAGAAAGGGCTCCTTGCGACGCTGGGGACTGCACAAGATTTTTTTTTGTTCTATGCAGTTCTCTCTGACACTTCCCTAACTCAATTTACTGCTTATAAACCCTCAAACTGAACCATTTCAAGGAGAGCACGGCAGGACTGAAGGTCAGCTACCGAGTTCAGCTTGCCCAGACCGTGCTCTCCAGCAAAAACTGTTTACTCGTTCCTCTACGTTCAAAGGAGTATTTCTACTCGCTTTAACTGAGATTGAATTAGGCCCTGAATTAGGAGCAAGCTAGCTGGAGCTAGCTGCCCCTAATCTCAAAGATACTGGAAAGGCTGGAACATATTGGTAACAGCAAGAATAAAAATAAATGAATGTCTGACTGAATGGATAAATAAGTAAATAAGCGCATTGCACACAGCCATACAAAACTGAAACAGAAATCCCGAGAGGGCAAGGCAGCATGCTCTAGGAAAGCACAGCGTGAAACAGAAACAACTGAAACCCAGGGAAAAAAACGGATGGAAATGGAGAACAAAAATGACTGAATGATGTCAGCTCTTCACTCTGACTTTAAAAGAGGCGGCATAAACACAATGTCTGATCTGCTTTGTTAATTTTCATGTACAGGCAATGACAGCACGTGCTGGGGCTTGGTTTTACGCACCTGAAACTCACAAAGGTGATGTCTAACACGAAATGTGGCGGTTCGGCCACTGCAGAGAAGTCAGATGAGTTCCAGGTCTAGGCAAAGCGTTCTTACTTGTTCTTAATTTCCAAGGAAAGCAGATTACACTTAACAAATCTGATGCATGGCCTAGATTGTCCCTATCAATTTTTATGGGTCAGCAGAAGTAGGTATATATCTCTTGTTGGTCAACAGTTACTGAAATGCTGATGAACTACGTCCGAGCACTGCTCAGCGGGGCTACGGTGATTCAGGAAACACATTGAGATTCTCCTAAGTTTGTTTCCAAAGTCAAAGAACCAAAACTTTCCAAAACGATCTCACAGCAGGACCACCAACCTGCTATTGATGGATGTCCAATAGGACAAGTTAAGCAGAGCTTATAGGCATAGTATTTTAAGTAAGAATGTGTGGGATATAAGCCATGGAGCAGTTTTAAACTGCTGCACCCCAAAATTGAAGCTAATGCCTTCAAGCAGAGTCTGTATTTGCAGCGTCACTGGGCACAGGAATACAAAGCCTGGCACGGGTTTGGGCCCATTGTTCACAACTAGCTTGTGAGTGCGCTAGAGCCAGTCCTTTAACTTAAATCCAAATTTCCAGATTAACTACAACAATGCGCAACAATGAGGCTGTCTATACGGTCACCAAGTTTAGATATACACCTGGATGAATCAAAGGACTAGGATTTTCCTAGGAGTGGCACGACTTCTTCAAAAATGTATATCGCTGGTTTCCAACAAAAAATAATTTAGCTTGGGAAAATAAGAGTTCCTTGATGCTATTTCAAGAYGGCACATGTGGTTGGGACAGTGGGTGCTATTTTTACGCTGGCATGCAAAGAAACCGAATTTGAAGGCCTAACAGTGCATGTTAGCAAAACTGGACACACTGAAGCACACAGCAGAGCGCCCCGCTCCCAGAAACAATAGCTGGAAATAAGAAGTCTACTTCTCTCGTTCTCAGACAACATTTGAAGAGATGCTGACAACTTCTTTGCAACACTGGTCATCCAGTCATTAACATAATTTTACCAACTGTTGTTCCAAGTAACTCACGTGAACACAGCTACCTGAACAACTCAGGCAAGCTGGGACGTGGGTTTCCAGTGGGAGAGCTGCCAAGTACTTCGCTTCAGGACACACACATGCACACACAGTCGGCAACGATGTGCTGCAAATTCATACCCTACCCTGCTTGCCAGCGAAATATCTATGCCAATACCATACGTTAAGTGTCGATGCTATACTGGAAGCTCTGGTACTTTAAGCAGCTGTCCTGACTCTGCCTGCCAGCATAAAAAAGATGTGAAAGTCGCTCTTTCTGTGCCTACATATGCCTCTAAAGAGGACAAGAACAGCCTGTGGTGTGAGAGTAAAGCACAGAAGCAATCTCGCTGGCCTTCGTCACCCAGTGAGTCCCTATTAGAGGATCAGCCCTGCACTTGTTTGACTTTGTGTCCGCTCTTTTTACCTCTGCGTGCTATGACCTTAAATCCATTATTTATGTTACTTAATCAAGAATGAGACACTGAACATGATTTAAACACCATGATGGTTTTAGCTGGGGAAAAAGCCAGCAGAGAGGGAAGACAGAAGAGACAGTCTCTCTCGAACGCCCAGCAGCTTTCCTATCCCACCACCCGATTCAGAGCCATGCCTTCCTTGGGAACTACAAGGGGCCCTGAGCTTTCCACTGCAACGCAGTCCCGAGACAACAGGACACCCACGTTTTTGGGGCAGCTTCTGACCAAAGGATTTAACCACTCAAGGAAGTGAATTCAAGGTCAGATGGGGTTGGAAATTAAACAAAACAAAAGAAGTATTTCTGATCAACTCTTTATGAGACATTTTAATTCCGTAATAAGAACATCCACAGAGAGAGATAAATCAAGAATACCTTTCCAAAGTAACTCCTTACATAGAGGAACTCTATTGGGCGCCTGGGAACAACTCTGCAGTACCATTGCTCTCTTGACCAGAATGCTAATTTTCATCCCCTTTCGCAATGACAGTTAACAGAGATACTCTTCAATGAGACACAAGACACCAAGATGCCTCATATCAACTAATGTATTTAGCATTCTTTAGGGGGTGCAGGCATGCACCTCACTTCCTCACATTCAATCTCTCCTACACGAACATACTATTCAGATATGGTCAAGCCTATTGAAAGGACCGTCCAGTTTGATTTGTACTGATGCACAGTCAACATGCTGTCCACCGTATCGGAGTGGGAGGACTCTACAAATAAGGTGAACTATTCAGGCCAAAACAAAAAGGCTGTTTCCTTTCCTTTCTCTCCTCATACAAACAGCTAGACTGGGGATAATTTCGGAGTATTTCATAAAGTGGCTCAAGGATCTGGATGGCACGGCTTTTATAAAACACACTTTGACCGTGCAAGCTTTTTGAAAGAAGTATTTGGAGTTTGCTACGTTGTACTGCGGTGCTCAGTTCTGGTGACCCCAGTGATCCCTTCTGCCCTCAAAAACCTGTGGTCTGTCATTTTTTTTTAGATTTTTGCACTAGATCAAGGCAAAGCAATGAAAACAATGCATTGCTAGTGGATAAAACAATCATTTCAACAGCTCTCGATTTGCAGGCTTTGCCATCATCAAGATGCTAGGGCAGTAACTGTTTCCGGGTAGAAGCTGGTGAGATAGTACCACACAAGACTAAAAAGATTAGAAAAACGTCTGTTTAAAAAGCGTATGAGAGCCACGCACCACATCATTGCTGGCTGTAGGGCTTCTGAACGAATGCCAAAAGAATAAATATAATCTAAAGGTGCAGTGTCATCAAAAAGGTTAGTTTAATATTGAAGCATCTATGTTGCAGAAGGCGTTTTTCTACAAAGAACAGGTCGGTATTTCTGAAGGAGATGACCGAATAGCACGGAACGGCATGGAATAGCTACTCTAACCCAAAGCGCTTCTTTCAAGGAGCAGCGCATCACTACCGAGCTGGCCGAGCCGCCCCAGCCGCTTGCTCCCGGCAAGTCCGCGGTGCCCGCGACGGGAAGCGCAGCACGGCCGGTTCCCCTGCGGTCTCTGCGGGCAGACGCCGCCGCAACGAAGCTGCCTCCCCGCCGCCCGGCCCGGCCCGGCGGGCAGAGCCTCTCCGGGGCCCGGCGGGGCCGTGACTCACCGGGCCGGGCACGCACCGGCGGCGGGGACCTGCCCCCGCGCCCCGCCGGGATGCGGGTCCATCTTGGGAAGAGGCGCCGGCTCCCGCCGCGGGGCGGCTGCCGGGGC
>JAYKAV010000766.1:889228-954677 GCA_035582835.1 Phoebastria nigripes
GGCTCTGCAGCCCGGGCATCAGCAGCACCCGGTACAGGGGAACGATCCCTTCCTTTCACAGGCAACTCTCCTGTTAACGCAGATTAGCCTTCTGTGCAGCAGCCTCATCTTACTGGATTTACATCTGGGTTACAGCCTACTGCAGCCTCTACGTGCATGGCTGCCATCCTACCACCTATCCAGTTACTCTCATTGTGTATTTCCACATGTATTTCCCAGGTGCCAAGTTTTCCATTTTTTGTTTTCTCTCTCTGATTCTGAACCCATCCTTCAAACTATTTACAACCTCTTCCAGCTTGATTGCATCTTGGTCATTCAAACCACTACTGAAACCACTGAAGAGAACTGGGCCCAAAACAGTTCCTTCCATAAGCAAGTCCAGTTCTCACCAAGAAATGAAGGTACACATCTTTGAAAAGTTTAACTTCCACGTCAAAAGGGAATGAAAAGCATAATCCATGTTCTGGCTAGTTCTTGAGATGGCAGCTCATTGCTTTATGAATCATTAATGGGTGGTTTTTTACAGCTCACGTTATAGCAAGAGTTCTTTTGACAGCAGAACTGAAGCTATTACTATCTTTCTGTATTTTCCTTTGTCACCTTGGGAATGCATCCTGCCAGTCCAAGTGGTCCAAAATACAAAACAAGTTTGAAACAGTTATCTTTGCCACAATCTCCACCAAAGTGTTTTGACTTTAAGTGGTATCACCTCTGCAAAATTCAACTGCTTAGATAACAGCTCTGTATTCAGTGGGTAGTATCTGTACTCCCCCTGAAACTTGCTGTGACTCTCAAAAAAACCAAACCAACCTGTTCTACAGGGAAAAATGAACTGTGAAAGAGATGGGTGACCTGCTCAAAATCACTCATCAACTGAGTAACAGCCAGAAATAAAAATCAAGCTATCTTGACTCTCAAATAAACACTCCCAATAAATGCTGTAATCTAGCTGTACTTTACTGCTGCTATCTAAAAGAAAGGAGATGGAGAAAGTAGCAAGCACAAATGAAAAAGAAAAATGGCTAAGATGAAAATATGGAGCCTTACCTGGAGTTGCTTGTACTAGGTGCAGATATACGGTCTTCACAGCTAGTAAACTAAGGCTAGTAAATTCAGAAGAGAGGTTTTTTAAAAAAAAAAAAAAAAAAAAAAAAATCTTGATTTTGCTGGGAGAGTTCAGAGTTGAAACTCGAATGAGAATCGAATTTAAAAAATACCTTCCTTCCCATGTTCTGCCAGTATGCCCAGGATTATCAGCCACGATTACTGTTACTGTCCCATGCCTAGGAGGCTCACTCCCATCAGCAGAACTGGACACTTGCTATCAGTCCTACAAGAAGCTAAGAATTGGTTCCTGTGAATTGGTGTCCAGGTCAGGAGTGAGGTTTACGGCTAAGAAGTCTGCACAGCTGCTCTTCACATGTACGCTATGGCAAAACAGAGAGATCTACACTACAAAGCTACTAGTCATCTTTCATGTGTAACACAAAAGTGATTTGGGGTTCATTTACGGGTGTGACCATCGCCCTTTAACAGGCTTAATCTAAGAATCTGGATGTACGAACCACAGAAATCTCACAATTTTGTTTTCCGAAGGGACATGAACCTCCCCTCTGTGTGCTGCTTCATATCCAACATTTAATACCCTTTCTTCATGATGATATCTATTCTAAATTCAAAGACATTCATTTCAGAAGTTCACTTGGACTGTGGATTACTGTATCAGCCATTCACAGCTGGAGCTGAGGAGCCAAATGTAATTATAAGCCCCAGCAAAAAATAGATATCTGAGTCCAAAATATGCTATGATTTGACACAATTTGCATCAACCAGGATTTCAAATCTGTCATTAAGGACAGGAATTGGGGGCACTGAAAGTTGCCAAGAAACAACCTGTTTGCAATGTATCTAGACTGCCTACTTAATTATTACTTTAACATGCGTCTCCTGCATCAAACATCTGCTGGCAAGATTTTAAATGTCCTCATCTCATATCTTGCACAGCATCTTTTCAAAAAGATCATTTATGGCATTTGATTTCAGAGCATATATCCCAGGGTATTCCAGCTGACAATGTATGGCTGATGTAGCTGACAGTCCACATGCAGAATTTTATACAGAATTTGAACGCAATCAAAAAAAAGATAGAAAATAATCCTTCTATGAATTGAGATTAGTTTATGTAATTTTTTTCAGAAGTGACTACAAAGCATCTGTCGTATCTTTTTTCTTACATCTATGTTCTGTTTACATCCATGATCTGTTCAACTATGGCAGAAAAATTCCCTTCTCAATTAGGACTTCCTATTCTGTTGATGTCACGCTGTACCACAAGTGAGCAGTGGATTCTCTGTTGGCCAAACAAAAAAGGGAAATCACTAGAAGCACAGAAATAATATATACAAGTAACATAAGGAATATGAGATGGTTTATGCGGCACAGTGGATGGGCCTATCCACTCTTTCAGAAAAGCATTTGTATATTCAACAATGACCATCAATTTAACTCCAAGTGATTTTCACTGGAAAGACAGACAAAGCTAACTTGAGGAATTCATAGGCTAAAATCCTCCTCCTACCCTTTCCTATATGCTYACACTACAAGGATTAGGCCTGTAACTTTTAGCTTTTTTGTAGAAAACAAACAGGGCTGGTTTCAGCCAGTACTGGTTGAACAGTTACCAGTTAAGAACTCTGAAATGTATGTAAGAGATACGTAGGAAGAGATAAAATCATTTACCATGCACGTATTCTCCTGATAACTTGGGATTTACTTCCAGGTTTTTTGGGCTTACAGAGAAGGCAAGACACAATGAATTCTTAACCTGCACGATGAAATTCCCATTCAGAAAGCTTGCCTCGATCCATCTATGCCTATACTAGGAAGATTTCTCTTACCTCTAGAGCATCACATACATACTTTCTTTTCAATGTATTGGCAGATTTTTTTTTTCAACAGTATAAAAACCCATCACCTGAGAACAGACCTGAAGTTCAGAAGAATCCAGAGCTCTCATTCTTGCATTTAAGCATCCTTGTAATTTCAGCCATGTAATTCAACTCCTAGAAAATGCAGCGCATTTAAAAATTCAAGTCCCATTTCTCAAGGAAGACTCTTACAGTTGTTTTTTCCTCAAACCCAGTAAGGAAACAACCCTACCATACTAACACTGACAGAAGTACCAGCAGAGGTTGAATCCAGTCTCTGTGGAGACTCCTTGTACCGGGAATGTCAATGACAGTTATCTGGTTATTCTCTAACATTGTCAAGGGAAGTTGCAGATTATCCAACCATATTCCTCTTCTAGTAAGAGCTACAACACTGTTCTGCAATAATTTAAAAAACTAAACCCAACTGAAATCTGTTATTAAATTTAGACAAAGTCAGAAACAAAAAGTACTTCATCTKCCTATTTTAAACCAAAGTCAAATAAACATCCATCTGAAATCGGTGGAGGCTTTGAAAATACCTTCCAAAGCAGTAAGTAAAGACTTCTGTGCCTGCTATCAATATGCAAGAATATTTATCATGAACATATATCAAGCAGCATACTCACTGTAACAAAGATATGCTGCCTGAGAAAGACAGAGATAATTCAATCATCTGCCCCTAAACTAAAGCTTTTTCAAGCATATCAGTTGAGCTCAAGGCTGTTTGCCTCTGTGCTAGTACTCCAGAAACATTTTCAAGATAAATATTTAATGGGAATAAATGCTTTGAATACGCATAGAACTTTTCAGATTTCAAGTTACTCTGGATCTATAGATGCCAGAAATTGGGATGAAAAAGCCAAAGACGTGAATCTGAAAGAGGGTGGCTCACTTGTACTAAAGCAGGAATAAATAATCAAACCACACATTCAGCCCAACTCCACTTTTAAGTTAAAAAAGCAACACATTCATCCTGCTTGCATGCTCCCCCAGTCTGTTCTTCCCAACCTCAGAGAAAGCCCCCCAGCCATCAAATAAACAAGTTACTGCACTCTTGCCTCCCCCCTGCATAGCACAGTCATGTTTTCCAAGCACAGCCACCAAATGCAAAGCTTCTCTGAGTGCAGGTCTGTGCAACCATACCTGCCACAGCTCTAACTAGAAACAGATTTGGGCAATAAGACTGTATTTAAATGGTTTGTCTTTGCCTGAAGATTGATGCCACCCCCCATACAGAGATTCAGATAAATTACTTTATGTTACTAATGCCAGTGTTAATGCAGCCTTTGCACTGCCTCAGCGTGGTATTTGAATGACGCTACTTAAATTGGACATTCTTCTCCTCAGTTTGTTAGAGATGCAGAGTATACAGGGTGTTACTATGACCTTGGTGACTGAGCTAATTGTGTAAATATACCACGTGGACCTTGAAGTTGCACAAAGATCAGCACCTAAGTCACAGTCTGAATATGAAATTAGTTGGACTTTTTCCAGCATCTTGATTTCTTGGAAATGTTGCCATATTCAGGCCAATACAGTCTATAGCAATGCAAACTTCTATATACCAAGCTAATTCCCAGAAATCCTCTTCACTCAGTGCAAGGGACCAAAACAATCATCTGTTACGGAGTTTTCAAACAATAAGCTTTAATTGCCTTATTAGAAAAATAAGCACTGAAATATATATAAATGTGATTACATTAAAGTAATTCTGTAGTCTAACATACTAGAAACCAAAGCCCAGTCATATTTTTAATGATACAGAGTAGCAAGGTTTAGGTTTTAGAAATTTTCCATAGAGAATACCGAAGTATGCAGTATCTTTTAGGAAACCACAGTAAAGACGAGACAAATCTCCATGTTGCAATAAAAACTAAGTAGATCAATTTATTCTGTATACTATACAATGTGTAAGTTTGTAAAGAACAATTGACATTTTTATCACCTTAACATCTTGACTGGGTGTAAATATGTCCAACAAAATGTACTCCTGTGGCCTTTACACAAACACTGTCCTACTACATCAAGAACAATGAGAGGGAAGCCTTTGGTGCTACAGATTTGGGGACATATCTGTGAAGTTGTAATTAATCCACTTAACTATCTTGAATAAAACGTTGGTGCTATCTGCTATTATAAGCCTACATGAGTACTACTCTAATAACTAAACGTTGTCTATCTTTAAAGGCAAGATATGAAAGGGACTGCCAGTCTACAGTGTGGACAGGTTTTCTTTGAAAAAGGTAATTATCAAATGGTAAAACTCATATAATACATTATGTACATAAGTTTGGATAGCTGAGTTATCTTGCTGGAGTAAGCTGAAAGTAAGCATCGATTTGCAGTCATGTTTGATTTACTGTTAAGTGATTATTGGACTTAAGTTTTATACAGTGTATAGAATCAAAATAGCTGTGCCTGCTGCTGAGGTCTGTCAGATGTGAAGGCTCATAATCATTGACCTAGTTAGTATTACAGTACTTCAAATATACACATGGATAATATATTCATAGCTGAATTTGTAGTAATCTTAAGAACTGCAAGTCACCAAGTGAACATTGGAAGAGCTTGTGTTGTCCAACCAGCAGGACAAGCTGAATTGTAGCCAAGTGTGTGGAATGTTTAAATTTAAATGGCTATTTTTTTAAACCTTCCCAAACATCAAGAAAGCTCACCTTACATGAGCTACAGAATAGTGGCACCAGATAATACACAGCAAGTCACCTTAAATTGTTCAAAATTTGTTTCAGGCCCAGTCCTCTCATTAAGTTTCAATTTCATTTATACATACAAAAATAAAGAAGGATTTTCACATTAGGACAAACATCTATAAAAAGCAGTTTGCTTCAATATATCTAGTTTCCTTGCTATTCTCCCAGCCTAATTTCTTACTTAAAGAAGTCAAATAAGTCCGTTTCTTCAACCTGTTCTGCAAAAATCACAAATTCTTTATAATACTAGTGGAGGATAAGGAATAAGGACAGGCTTGACAGAGCCCATTTAATGACTAGAAAAGGGCTATACAGACTTGAAAAGAATCAGGTTAGCAATTTTGAAATTCTCTGGAATGACTTCTCTGAACCAAAGACATTATATAGACACCAATATACTTTGCTCGTGTTCTGATCAAAACAGAACCAAATTAAGATTTTTCATTTTCTCTTGATCATTTTCTTATGTTTGCCTTTGGAAGAGAGCATTGCAGAAAATATGGGCCAGTGTTCTTTTTGACTAGCAGTCCTTTATCTTGTAAGACCTTTCTGAGTATGTCAACATAAAGCACATCCTTCTAAAAACATGCATCTTTAAGAGTGTTTTCTCTTATAACACCCACATTGGTGCTTTGTTTTTAATAGGCTGTTTCAGAACTGTTTCTTTAAAGAAAAAAGTATTCAGTAAACTGATCTTTTCAAAGAGTTTCTTATACTCCCAAAGAACATCAAGGCTATGATTACCTATATTAAAATTAATTACACTATGGATCATACTGCACTTTTAATATTCTGATTTCATTGAACAAACATGCTTTTAAATGCAAGTTACCTGTCTAATACCAACTATGTATTTTGGCAACCTAGTACTTATGACCTGCATCATAAAGATGAACTGAAGTTCATTCCTATTTTCTGACATGAAAAGTTACCTATTCCTCAATAGGTCATTATATAAATACCACTTCCAGTTCTTTGTTTCCCCAAAGCCAATGAGGGGCTGCTGTATAACAAAGAGAAAAGGAGTTAGTTTGCTACCACTTCAGGAGTCCAAGGAAAAAAAAAAATTATACCCTTCCAGAAGTCTAAAATAGCCCAAAGACAATTGCATATCAAACCTTAGCAAGCCTAGATTTGGAGTTTGCCACACAGGAAACTCTAGAACAGTACATTTCGCCATCTCCCATGTCATCAGACAGAGCATTTCAGCTTTAAAAGCTTAAAGAGCTGCTGAACAGAAAGGGCACTTGCCTCCAAATATAGGTCCAAATTCCAGATTTATATTTGAATGCTGGATGTTGTTGCGAAACAAAACATACAACTGCGAAAGCATAAGGCTGAGTCAAGTGTAAATGTAAGTGTTTCACAAATTTCAGGTATTCAATTTTTACTTTCAGTAGCAAGATTCTGGGCTCTTAGTTTCAGGACAAGACTTTGAAAGATACAGAATCACTTGTGCTTTGATTGGCACATTATCTGCTTTTTAAAATGTAAAACTAATAGACGTTTGCAAAAGGTTGTGCAAAACTATTATATTTACAAAAATGGCACAAGAGTGAATTCAACAGTCTATGCACATGCACACTTCATTCACATCTTCAACAAAAGTGTGTCCTAAGCTACGGAACTGAAAAGAATACCAGCTTCAACAGGCAGTTGTCAATAAGCACTAGATTCACAAGAGTTACACCAGAATGGGCAAATATTGCCCAAGTAAAAACTCTATTGTTAAAGCTGAAACAGGTTTAAGGCCGTTCAAGTTCAAAAGCTGAAACAAAATTCAATCAGAGCCCTGTCTTTGTTTCTATACATGCTTCACCATCTACCAACTTGTGGTCTAAACCTCTATTTTAGACAACAAACCCAAACACAGAAGAAAAACCCAACACAACTGGAGGTTATATTAAATACAAATATGCTGTAATTAAGATCAAATAACAAAAGCAGAAACATTAGAAGTTGTAAAACTTGCGATGTCACTTGCTGGAACCAGTCCTACACTAGGAAATGGGCAATATGTACATTTTCAAGTAGATTACATTGCTCTAACCAAACTTGTCCTTTTTAATCAGTGCATTTTTCTCAACTAGTCCAAATACTACACGTTTTACTCTTAACAGTACTCCCTTACAATAGCAGCACATGCTATCGCTACCTGCAAAGCTGTCAGTCTCATGACTTAGTGTAAGAAAGAAAAAAGGGGGATGTGAGGGTGAGAAATAACTATTAAGGAGAAATAACAGGAATGAGAATAATCATGCAGTTCAGCTGTTCTCGTCAGCCAGCCAGCTTGCTAGCAACAAGAGATGGTTTCCGCTGTGGAAGATCCTGTGGAGTAGGAATATGGTCACCAGTGACTTCTGTCTTGTCAGGAGCTGCAGTAGGCAGTTGCTTATTCTTCATCTTTGCTTTAGCCATGTTGTAATCACCAGAATCAAAGTATTTTTGCTAGAAGACAAAACACACATATTTAAAAGCCTGAAATCTTATCAGATGCATACACTGAATTACACAGTTAAATAGATTCTTCAGATTTTAAAAACCGTTCTAAAATCTTCCCGATTTGGCAAGGTAGCTCTATGTCGATTAAAAAAAAAAAAAAAAAAATCTTATCAAGACTATTAAGCACACATAGCTAAACTCTTAACATTAGGTAAGTATACAGTTAAGATTCTACATATACCATTAAACTCACACCATACGTGAACATTATTTTTGCCCTGGTTTTCCCAAGAGCTCTGGTCTCCCAGAAGTGAAACCTTGGCATTTGTAAATTTTGTTGCAGTGAACAAGTTCTGCTACACAGAATAACCAAACAATGCATGAACTAAAGCTAGAGAACAGAGCCTCCTCTATCATACCAGAAGATCAAAGTAGCATTAAACTGCATGCTAACAAGAACACCTCTTATCTGCATACATTAAAACAGTGAAACTATAATCCCTAAAGTTCCCAAACCAATTATTTAGCAAAGTCAAATCTACTGTGTAGTCCTTCTGAAAAGCACTGCGTGAAGGAAATTCTTATCCCACGCCCCAGGTTTCTTCTGAATAGAAAAGTGAGTACATTAAGTTTGAATTTCTAAAACAGTGTTCCTTAATATTTCAGCAAATGTTTATTAGCATTACCTTTAACAGTCTTTTTGTTGTCAGATATTAAGTTATCTATGGATGTTAAAGACAAATGACTGTTATGATTTATCTGCATCATGGTAAGTAAGATGAGGCATGGAATTTCATCCAAGGTCTGCATCAAGTCTTCAACTGCTCATTGACACATTTTGCAGGAAAAGTTGTATTCTGTTTACATCTTACTATGAGGTCTACCGTTAAGGTACTTGTAACCCATGATTTTGAACAGATTGTCATATATGGCCAAAAAAATTAGATTCGGGACAAAGATTTACACTAGCAGCTGCTCCATACAATCACTAATCATCTCTGAAGAGAACACTCCCTAGTTAGCTTTATATAGGCTTATTCCTCAGTCAGTTGAACAACAGCCATCACTACCTGCTATGTTTAAGTGCTTTCAGGCAGCATATTACTACCACACTCTTTATTTTGCATTAGTACTAGCCAGCTGCAAAATGTTCAGTAGCAGCAGCTGTTAGAGAGAAGTAATTTGAACACCTGACTTAACAGGCCTTTACCTAAGCCTGGGGGGCTGGGGGGCAGGAGGGGAGGGTGGGGACATTGTTTATGCAAGGCCTCCTGAAGAAGGCTTTAAAGTGTTCCCTGCCAGAGCCTTAAAAGTTAACAAATCTGTTTTTCCCACACAGTCAGTAATATATCTGAACCACACACTTTTATTTGTAAACCTTCCCAATTCAACCCTTTTGATGGTGTAATTCTTGTTTACACCACAATTTTCTGCATCTGCAGACCAGACCTCAAGTTATAACATAATCTGATTTGGAAAAAGGCTTTCATATTTTGCCCTTCAAGACTGAAGAAACCAAAAGAAACTTTTAAACAGCAACTAGGTAATAACAGAATTGCTCAATCTTCAGATGTGTTACTGCTGTTAACAGATACCTATTTCTGTCCATGTAAGAGCTCCAAATAGAATCCCTCTACAGGAGCACGGTGTAGCACGGTTCTCATCTACTATTATTGTGGAGAAAGTGTGCTAATAATGGTGTGCACCCAATGCAGAACAGTTCTGGAGAGCAAATATCAATGGGCAGAGCATGTCCTAGTTGCCAAATCTAAGAAAATCTGGGCTGCAGTTGACTACATACATTTAGAAGAATATCTGAGAAAACCTACCATCTTTCATGCATTAGAATATCAGTCCATTTCTTCCTTTAACTTATTCCTGTATTTTCCTCCGATTTACTCTAGCTTCTCATAGATGGCCTGTACTTGATCATCCCTTTCAAACTGACTATGTCTGTCCAGGTGTCTTCATGTCAGAAACACTATCTGAAAGCATACTCACTACCCTCACTCTATTTTAAACTTCAGCAATCCAGGCAGCCCAAAGTACACCAGGTGTCTATATCAAGTAAAGATGCTTCCTCATTTAAGACACTGAGCACACTAAACAAAAATAATAAAAAATAAAATGGAAGAAAGTTATTACCACCACATCAGGAGTGGAGAACTGAAGGCGGCAGATTATGAATTGGAATCCACAACTTCATGCCATCTTTCATCAAAGTAGCAAAATCCCACCACTTAGTCAACTAAGATGCCCACTGGTCTACCTCTGCTCAAGTTTGAAAAATACAGGCTGCAACAACCTTTGCATTAAATAGTGCTATAATCAAGATGAAGATATTGTACAGATTGTTATTGTTGGTGGTGAGTTTTCCTCACATTTGCACTGAGTGCAAGCAGTCATAATTCCTTTATGGCTATCAATCCTTAGGGAGTGGATGCTGGTCTGTTTTCCTGAATTATCATCACAATACATACTTACCTTCTCCCTTCTGTGTCTACACATACACTGAACCCCCTGAAGTCTCATTTAGGCTGGCTTTGACTACATAACAGCATAACTCACAAAAGGAGTCACCTAATCTACCACCTGCCCATGCCCAGAAGCCATTAACTATGCTGTATATGTTCCAACTTATGAGAGAAAGCTTATCCAAAAAACCTGCCAACAGGAACAATTCCCAGGAGATGTTACCAGATAGCACAGAATTAAATCATCACTGAACTCCAACAGCTGGTTTGCAAAGGATTTATACTTGGAATCATTGCATGCACTCAAAGGGCCTAGACAATAGTAAAAAAAAAAAAAAAAATCCAATGTGACAGCAATGAAAGCACCATCAGAAGTAGTGATATACTACGATTACTCCAAGAACAGAGTTCTAGCATGCCTGAAAGGCATTACATAATCACTTTATGAATAATTAAACTAAAAAAATAAACAGTTGAATAACTAAGAAAATAAGAGACACTGGTTAAATGTGAACAATATTGAAATACTAACTCATTCTTCATTCTTCTATCATTATTTTTTGGTTAGGGTGTATATTCAGAATTACACTGCCACTCTCAAGTCACTGATGTCAGATAGTGCCTGGTGTAACACAGCAGACACTAAGCTGTAATGTGCTAAAACCACGGATAATAAGAGCGGACATACGTTTTGGGGACATAAGAATGGGCAAGATCAGTACAAAACAGGGATGAGGTTGTGACCCTTAGTGTTTACTATAATGTTTTTTTACAAAGTCTATCACAGCAGCACTGAGCCAGCTTCTAAGTTTCATTTTTCTAAAAAGTGCAGTTGAGCCATTGATGCTGTAAACAGCTATCCTGCCAATTTGGCATTTGTTTTGTAGAAACAAATTTCTCTTCCTTGTGCTTTCACAGACAAAGTTTAAATTTCTTAGCACTCTTACTCACGCAAAGGCCTGTGGAGTGGAAAAAAAAAAAAAAAAACAACAAACACAGATACAGAAATTTTGGAATTTCTTGTCCATACCCTGTGGACAATAAAGAACTCACTCCTTTTTGAAGCCTCTTCCTCAAGAAGTCTGAGCCTCCTGGCTTCTGGCCCAGATGAGGATATCTTGCTTTCAATTTTGCTTCTTCAACTTTTTCTGGGCTGATCACCTTATCCTCCATTTCCTGAAAGACAATTAGCAATACTGTAAATGGAACATACAATAATGAACTATTTGTGCAGAATACCTTTGCAGTAATTCACCAACATGCCGACTGCTGCTACCAAGTGAACATATCAATTATTTGAATAGACATTTTCATACATTCTCTCTCGAATACTGACAGCAACTGTAGGAGTTCAGCCTCCCATCTTAGATGCCTTTCCTGGAGACGTGTTTGAATCTAATCAATGCATTTTTCTTTCATATAAAAGTAGTCTATACTAAAATTAAATTTTTCAATTTTGGAAAAAAAAAAAAATCCCCCAAGCAAAAAACATTTTTTTGTCAAAACAAGGGTTCCGCTAAGAACAAAGAAATGTTGAAAGCTAGGCAAGAGCCACAGGACTTTTTTTTTTCACCTGCCCCTGTTTGATCATGAAGTTGCACAGACAGACTAGCACTTGCATTGCCACAATCTAGTTTATATGACTGCTCTATCTGTAATGTGTTGATATTCACTGTGAAACAGTGTTAAAGTAGCTCAGTCTCAAAAACATGCCTGCTATCATATTAATAGCAACAATACTGTATTTCTCTATACATGTCTGTAATTATCATAAAATTATGAGGATGAAGACTGTTGGATAGTGCATTTGTGTAAAATAAAATGCCTATTTTATGAGTATGCTGTAAAATATGGATGCTCAAAGTAATCATTTGAAGATGCTCATTTGGCAAAAACTGCAATTTGTACATTCAGTCTTTCAACAATGACCTCTACTTTACACTCATCTGTTCCGGTCCATGTAGCAATTTGATGCATGAAGTACAATTTCTTCTATTAGATCATTTCTAAAATATCTTCCATTCAAAATTCTTGTTGTGCTACTTTCCAGTCTTTGGCCAAGGCCTTTTTTTTTGCATGCAAACCACTGCTAGTTCAGGGAAAAWATATATTGATTTGCACTGACTGCTGTAGTTCTTGAATTGTTATTACCATCTGAAGTCACAGAAAGACTTTTAGGCAGGAAAGAAGAATTGCCATTGAAATCAGGAGGGCCTCACATCCACCTGTGACTAAGGTTTCACATCCACTTAGAGCTGCTTAGGCAGCCCCTTCCCACTCTTTTCCATCCGTGTCATCATCCTTTGCATTGCATCAGTCAGCACGACTGCATGTACTCCCCATGAATGGGTTACAGAAATTAATTCAACAGAAAAATAACCATCTACCTTTTTTTTTTTCCCCCCTTGTTTCATTTGGATCAGTTTCCAGTCTGGATCACCAAGCAGCTGCACAAACAGGTATGTTAGCACAGCAGCAGGGAGGACAGAGGAACACAAGCAGCTAGGAGTTACTTAAGGCAGAACTGCCAAAGAACTAGAGCCACCACACTAGCCTACCCGAGTGCTTTCCTATATCTCTTATAAAAGCTCAAAGTTCTATAATATTCAGTATCTTCCTGGTAAGAAACCTCGGAAGCAAAGGTTATAACCACAGATTTAGAATATAACATTGTCTAGTTGCTCCATTAGGCCAAGACATCTCAAAGACAGCTTTGCACAATACAGCGGGAATCTGAATTAACAGTTCCACCAAGGAAAGATAGAAATAACAGTTTAAAGAGAAACTTCTATGAGGACAGGAACCAATGCTTCTTATTAGATGAAAACACAGCTAGGCAATACAATGCAAAACACAAATAAATATAAAGGACAAACATTCCCTGACACTACTGAACACAGAACTACACTGTTTCTCACTATGTAATATCATACTAGCCAAGACCACAGTATTCATGTGTTATAAAGATCATTCTTCAGTTGCTGTTCTTCCTGTTGTGCTTTATTATCATGCCGACACCGACTGGATTTTCTCAAAAGCAATCCTTTCAGCTAAACACTTTCAACATCTAATGCTGAATCACTGGGTGCTCACTGTTGAGCCAACAGACAAAGCATTTGAGGGGGCATGTTTTGCCAATACGAACCAAAAGGAGATAGTTTTTAAGAACAGCGGGCCAACAATAAATAGCTTACATAAATATGTATTCATGGTGCATCAAAGGAGACATTTATGCAAACTCACAGGGCTGACAAATCATTGCATAGCAGGCAATCAAAACACAAAATACTGTGTTATGCATCAATGCAGCTGAAAAGGATACAGACTATGGTCACTTACTCTTGATGACCAAGAACAACTAAGACTCAAAAAACTACATAAGACGAATTAAAGACTTTCAATACGAAGACTTGGGGTGTCAAACAAAACCAGCTGATGGCAGGTTCAAAAAATACTTAAGACAACAGCTCTTCATATAAAATATAGTTAAGCTGCAGAACTCCTTGCCAAAGGATACAGGGGGTGCCAAGTATTTAGATGGATTCAGAAAGCAACTCAATGTGTTCATTCGCAGCTCAGAAGGCTTTTAAACCACAGATTGCGGAGACCTGGGATAGTTTTCTGGGGAAGATCACTGCATGCATGTCCTGACCTTATATTCTTCTGTGGACTAGATGATATTGAGCACTCTTGGAGATGAGTTGTTGAGCCACAAAGGCTTTAACCCAAGCCGGCAAGGCCATTCATACATTTACAACATTCTCCCTTAAGTTACAGAAGCAACAACCAAGAGACTAACAAATGATTGGGGGGGCAGAAATAAAGATATACCACGCTCTTCTTCCTAGTGACAACCACACAATAGTTATAATTTTAGTTCTCTACAGGAATTTGACACAGCTAATGAAGTCTGCTTACTTCATTAAAAGGATCTACCAGGAAGGCAGTAGTTACCTAACTCATTTGAAGATAGCTTTTGCTTTTAATCTTTACAGAGGTACTAGCAGTGTAAAGTTCCGTATCTGTTGGACAACTGAATGGATAAAAAAAGAGCCATCAGCCTTTTCAAACTCTGGTATGAAGAGTTCATCCTCTTTAGCAAAAGACATCACACAAAATGTAAAGCAGAAAATGGGAAAAACATGACAACAGCACAACTCTACAGCGAACTGATGCAGCAAAAGCCAGTCCAAAACCAAAATGCACCACCTCTAGCAGCTTCCTGAAGAATACAGGCTTTTAAGGCAAAAAGAGAGTCAGTCAACCAAGCATATGTTCTCCAATGTCTAAAGTTCCTTTGTTGCTGAACTTCCCCCTGCCACTATCCTGGGTTTTCACACTGAGAACAGGAAACGCTGGTCTTTGGCAAGTTTTCAATTTATATCACTCTCTTGTTTAACACCCTTCTCGCCTAACACATGCACAAGCTTCTTACAGCATGTTAGAAAAGTTTAGGAAAGAGGTCTGATCATGAAAACGCTGCCTCAAAGTTCATTTAGGGGCTTCATCTTTTTTAAGCATACATAGGAATAAGTACTGCAAAATGGGTGGTTTATATAAGTATTTCAGAGCTAAGCATGAACTGAGTCAATGTTCAATTTTGCCTACCCAGACAAACAGTTTTAGGGAAGGTTAATACTGCAATGCCATAATAGCACTAATAGACAGTATCCTAACAGGATATAAACTCACAGAAGACAAAGTTTTATTTTATTGACATTATTAATTTGTCTTGAACACCTCATCAGATTAAAACTAAATTAGCAGATCAGAAGGGACTCCTGTCTCTCAAATAAAGGGCAATTTTTCAAACCAGTGCATAAGTATTGCATTTCAAGACTTCAGCCTTTTGTTAACTTCAGTTAACAAAATCAGCCCCAGTCACCTGACTTGATCAGAACACACTAGAAGGCATCACAATAAACTTGCTACCACATGTTTTACTATGCTCTTATTACAGAGCTATTCTAGGAGTGCTGCATAGGCCAGGGATTTATTTTTATAGGCTTTGAACAAGAACGGTATCCCTTCAATAGTCTACCTAACATGAATGTAAAGTCAAGCTGCAGAACACACGCATTTAAGAGCAGATTACAGACCTGCCATAGAAGCTGGTTCTGATTACTGCACCTATTGAGAAGGTATCATTCCATATTAACCCCCAAAGCTCTACTTGTATGACTAACTCATATTACAAATTGTAAGTTCTTAAGCAAAAACGTGACAGCTGAGGTAGATTAAGCTTTTTCTTTCAGCATCCTTCAAAGCAGTACTTGTGTTTCACAACTGCTCCCTATCAGAAATAGCTGTGGAGATTGCAACCGAGTCCATCCAGCAATGACAAGACTAAAAAACAAACGGCTTCTTAAAGTCACAGCCAACAGAGGTAAACTGCTAACAGCATACAGTCATCTATGAAGCCAAATCTCACTTAAGAAACTATAAAATTATTAGTTATGGAGATGACATAATAGTGCCATCACAAGATAATCCAGCGAGTTATTGTTTCTAAAAGCCTTAAATAGAACAGGCCGCAGCCATCGTGTTTTGGATATTTCTCCTCCTAAGTAGCTTACATTAAAAGCTGAAAATTTTCTAGAAGTGAAACAAAAGTTTAGCCACCGGATTATCGCTGGTCTCCAGCCGCTGCGACTGTGAGCTGAAACTCTTTCCCCCAGGACGCCCTGGCAGGCAGAGCACCCGGCGGAGAGCGGGGCCGAGGCCGGTCTAGGGAGCGCGGAAGCGCCATTAGCCCGTCCAGGCCAGAGCACGCAAACGATTTACCCGAGAACAAAAATTCCCAAGTGCAGAAGCCAACATGGTGGTGCCGYTCCTCCGCCTCCAGCCTCCGCCAGCCGCGGGCGGCAGGGCCCGCGCTCTCCCAGCCGCTCCGGCCTGCAGCACGGCGCCGCTCCCGCCGCAGGCCCCGGGCCCCGTCCCGCCTGAGCCGGCGGTGGCGGGCGGCTGGGGAGAGCCGCCCGGCTCCCCCTGCCCCCAGCGCGGCGGCGGAAGGGCCGGGGCTCCTCCCCGGCGAGGAGGGCGGCCAGGCCCGGGAGACGCTACCTTATGGGCCGCGGCGGCCCGCGAGGCTCCCCCGGCTGAGGCAGGGAGAGGCCCGGCGGCGGCGCCCCCGCTCCGCCTCAGCGCGCAGATGGAGGCGGGAAAAGCCCCACGGGCCTCCTTCTGCTCCTCGGCGGGGTTGCGCGGGAGCTCCCGGCCACCCACCTTCTGCTCCTCGGCCGAGGCGGGCTCGGGACTCTCGGCAGACATGGCGCCGCGGCAGCAGGACGGCGGGGAGAGGACAGGCGAGGGAGGCGCGACCGCCGCTCCTCCGCGCAGCGCAGCGCTGCCACCACCTCCCGCACAAGATGGCGGCCGCTCGCACGACGGTGCGCCGCCGGGACCACTTCCTCCGCGCTCAGCCTCCCCGGCGGCACGGCCACGCTCCGAGCGCCGCTCAGGAGGGGCTTCCGTCTCCGCCCCCTGACGTCACGTCCGCTGCCGGGCAGGCTGGGAGGTGTAGTCCGGCGGGCCGTGGTTCGCTCCCCACGGAGCTGCGTCGGGCCCTGCCCAGAGGGAGCCCGCGGAAATGCCCCTGGGGCCTTCCTGGAGGCGCGGGCCCGGCAGGCCCCTGTGAAGAACACAAGGCCTTCGCTCAAAGCACAAAGTCACAGCCATTTATAGAGACCTGCGCGCAGGAGGAGGGCATGGCCGAGCTCCAGCGGGCAGTTTGAGTGCAGCTTTCAGAGGCCGAGGCTCGGCCCCACACCCCCGGTGCCTCCTTGGCACCCCCGCAGCACCCCGGGACCCAGCTCGGTCCCCGCCACGGCCCTGCCACACGCAGCTCCTGCAGGCTGGCCTGCGCGGCCTCCCTGCCCGACATCAGGGTAAAGGGGGAAAAAAAAGACCTTTGCTGCTTGGTTGGAATTAGTTCTTTTGGCTGCTTTTACAGATCGAGACAGGAGGAGCCGAGTCCTCAGAAGCTTTACTTGAGGATCTTTTTTGAATCCCAGACACCATCTGACAGGATAGGAGGTCTCATATAGTCCATTGAAACTTCTTAACAGTGTGGTATCAAGTTATATGAAGTATTTTCTTCCCTTCCCATCTACTTTTCACTGTCTGGTTCTTGGCAGAACAATAACCTCCCTCGGACTCTCTTAGACTTTAAAAACGTAAAGGAGGGGTTTAAGTAGCTCACCGTTAATAAATCTTTAGGAGTCCCTAAATATGGGGATTGTGTGAACAGTAAGGTATAGTGTTTATTTAATATGCAGTTAAATGAATGTATACACTCACTTCTCCTATACAAGACGGCTTTTCCTATTATCTTACACTGCTTTCCTGTGATTTTGACCTCCAGCTCTCCCACCACAGTGTATCGCCTGTGTTCAGCATGCCCTCTGGCTGAGAACCAGCACATGCTCTCCACCTTGCAGACCCTGCATGTGTAGTAAACCAGCTTGAGCGCAGCTCAGGAAGGATGGGCAAGGACAGACTTTGTGTGTTTAAGGTCCAAAAGACAGACTGAGACAGGTCAGAAAAGGCTCTCAATCAAAACAGAAGCTGTAAAGTCAACAATTTTACCACAGCTGAATTTTACTAAAAGCCCCCCAAACCAGTAGTTGGAAGCACTTTTTTGAGCAACTGAGAGATTCGTCCAGAGACCAGGATTGTGTAGGAGTAGGGAGCTCAAGGCACGTGCATATCCCTTGTTCAGGAAGGCACTAGTGAGTAYTTTTTTCCTAATGATAGAAAAAGCAATGGTAACACTGGGTGTGCCACATTTGCTTCTAGCAAAACCAGGGAGAAATGGTCTGAAGGTGTAAAAAACAGCAACATATAGAAGAATGATCATAAAAAGAATGAATTTCATAGATTTTGAAAGGAAGCAGAACAACAAAGCAGTGACAGCAGACAAGAATGCAAACTTCAGGAATTTCTTTCAAATCTCTTAGGAAATTAATGTGAGGGAAAACACGGTTTTGAGGATTCAGCAGTTCATTAATGAAATTATTTCTTTAAGGGAACAAGTGTAAACTATACAGTGCAGAGGAAGGATGGGAAGTAAATTAAGAACCTCAGGAAAAGCACAAGTTCTTCAATGGTCTCAAATACAAGAAAGCAGCATATAGAAACCAGGTCAATTTTTTAAGGATGTGCATCTAAAGTACATGAAGACAAAGGGGCACAGAATCATTACTGAAAATTTCTGAACAAACCTTGTAAAGACCAAATGATTTAATGTTTCTTTTGTTCAGTCTGGTGTGATCAAGATAGCTAGTGTAAAAAACGGAGTGTAACTTCAAGCTGGAATAAGGAAAGATCGGTTTATAGGATACTTGAATCAGTTATTTTTTTCCTTATCTGGTAAATATTTTCAACTTGGATGAAAAATTATCCTTGAGGGTTTAGAGAACTGACTGAAGCAATCTCCAGTTAATTAGGGGTCATCTATATAGGAACCTGTAGAAAATGAATGGGTTTCCAGGGGGCTGATTAAATAGGAGTAAGGGGAAGACAGAATACAAGATAGATAATTAAGCTGTCTAATCAATAATTACCTGAGAAATCATCTAAAATAAGCACTCAAAAGAAACTGAGTAGCTAGACATGAATTCACAATTAAGAACAAGGGTTTCACGCAATCATATTTCCTTTAACGAAAAGGAAACAGACCATGTGGAGAAGTGGGTGAAGGTGGCTGAAGTTCCAGACACCTTCTGGCATTAATAATGCCTCTGACACTTCCCCATGCAAATTAGGGAAAATTAACTAGATGGAACTCTACTGTGGTGGATGCAAGTTTTGTTGGAAATGGCTATCAATTGTTCAAACAGCAATGCTGTGTTTAGTAGGGCTTCACGGAGGGCTTCCAAGGGCCAATATTGCTCATCAGTTTCACTGGTGACCCAGGTAATGTATTTATTAATATTAGCAGATTACATTGAGCAAGAGAAGCTACAAGAACACTAGAAAATAATTGCAATTCAGATTCAAACAGAAGATCAGATACAAAATCTTGGGTAGTGGGAGAATGAAGTTCAATAATGACACGTGCAGGAAAGCTACCTGGGAACAAGCAGGTAGGACACCTCTGTTATACTGGATAACAAGATGAATGCAAGTTGACATCTCCTGATACTGAAAAATCGAGTAGTATAATGGGATGTATGAAGAGGACTTTAATTCAGAAGACTTATCAACCAATCCTTCCAGTCCAATTGGCACAGAGAGGGTCTGCTTGGGATGCTGTGTCCAGCTTGAGGCCCTTCAAGACCGATTCAGACTAAAAGAAGAAAGCAAAGAGCCAGAGTGATGAGAGGTGCAGAAAATAAAATCTACAAGGCAAGGCTCACTGAACAGTCTGTGGTTGTCTTAGATATAGAAAACAAGACCGAGAAGGGAGATGCAAGAACTAAACTGTTTTCTTTGCTTATAGCGAAAAGGCCAAGTAGTATTTGACTTCAACTGCAGCAAGATTTAGTTCGACATTATAAATAGCTTTCTCGTGATAAGTACAGTTTAACACTGGAAGAGATTACTTGGAGCCTCCATCACTGGAGGCCCTCATAAACCACTCAGAAACATTTTTCAAAAATAATTCTATGGTTGAACCTATTGAGGAGTAAAGAGAAGAAGCAAATGACCTCTCAAAAATTAGTCTAGTCTCATTTCTTAACCTATGCATAGAAGGTCATGTAGAATTCAGTTCATATTTTATGAACATTCAGCATTTCTCCAGGTGTGTACCTAATGGAAAGCGTTAACTCAGATCAAGCTGCAAATGGAGAATGACTTCATTAAATCAAAGTTGTGCATGGATAATCTAAGGTCACTTTCATTCTGAATCCATACAGGGACTAAGTGTAGTTTGACTATTTAAGTAAATACAAATTTATTTCCTAGACATGACTTGTAGTGACCACATATTCAAAATCCACACTTCTTTGCTGTTCAAAACAAATTAATATATTACTCTGAAGGGAGAAAAGGATGGCTTGAAGAAGTCATTTAAAGTTATCAAGATACAGACATACAAACATTGCATATTGTCAGTGCAAAATAAAAGGTTAATCTACTACAGGTGAATTGTTACTTTTCATTAAAAGTGCATCCTTTTCTCATCCTTTTTTTCATCAAGTATGCAAGCGGATCTGCACCATGACACAAGTAAGTACTTTGAGGATACATGCTGTTTGCTTATGACTCAATAGTAGCTACAAAGAAACTAGGACACATTCTCATTATACTAATCTAGATCCTAGTTCTGTACACAGTACAATTGCAGTTGTATTTGACTCTTCTGCTACCAAAATAAACCTTTTCTCAGTTTTACAGGGCACACAAATGACTAGAAACTGCAAACAATCTCCTCCTGTACAGTTTTTCCCAAGTCTCTGTAAAATAAATGCTAGCTAACCTTTGAAAACCTAGTAACAGAGGGAAAAATACTGCTGAAGTGGAGAACGGACTCAGTAATATCTGAGCTTTGCCCTTCTGTAGCAACAGTCATTTGAATATACAAGATAGTTTATAAGTATCATCTGGAAAGTCTGGTCTCCCTTACTTTCCCTGGCAGACTTCCTGGAGATTTCACGATACACTGACTTCTCCTCTCATCTAAGGGCAGTGCTGAATATACAAGATGCACGTTCATTCTTTCTCCAGAGTCTTCATCAGATAAGCGTGTTATACTCCCAGATACGAAGGTCACCTTTCRTATTACTGACACTCTGAAAACCAACAGCAATGTAAAGAAAAACATATAAACCAAGGTAAGACAGTTGAGAAACTCCGAGATCTTCGGCAAACATTGTAAAGCTTCATTTTCATTATTCCATATATACCTCAAATATAATCAAATGCTTCTAACTTTATTTCTCTCAGTTACACAGTTTAACACTTAGCATAAACTGTTTATCTGACTGTGTTTTGTTTTAGGAATACACATACGTATTGGAAAATATTTATATGCCCAATGTAGCATATCTAGTAAAACTTCCTATGGCCACCTAGTGGCCTAAGTGGAATTGACCTATTAAAAATATTTAGGATTACATGAAGATCCTCCTTATCTAAAAATAAAACAAAAAGTACAAGTTTCATAGCTTTTGCATATATTTAAGATATAAATACTAATTTGTTTGCACAGTACATCCTTTAACACAATCTGAGAAATCAAATGGGGGAGGGCAGGAATTTTATGTGAGAAAAACTGGTAACAGAAAGCAAAATTAAATTCGCCCTTAAGGAAAGAAAGAAATTGAGGGAGCAAAATATGAATTGAACAAATGCTCTGAATGCATGAGTAAGTAAATAAACAATCTGCACAATGGTCGCAAGTGTTATTGAATCTGAATGTGAGAAAAAAAAAGGAAAAGGGTACCGTTAAAGAGAAAAAAAGAAAGCTAAATGCTTGCATAGTATGAAATGTTATGGAAATTCACCTGTTGTCCCCATTTTCAATAACTTAAATGAATATCACTTAAAACATCACACAGATTAAAGACATCTGTATATATTTCAGATTTCAATATTAATGCCAAAAATACATAGTATGATTTTACATAGGATTTATGCTACATTAGAACACTAAAGACAAACATCACTTGAGTATTAAATGAAACATTAAATATTAAATAACTGAAAAATAAAATAAAAAGTGTAAACACTAAACTAACTTGGGAATTTGCTATTGCAACACATCCAATGAAGTGGTTTTAAACAGTACAAAAAGATTAGATTTAAGTATGTTTCCAGTCTACTTGGAATACACAAAGCTCATTCCAGAAACCTTTTAAAAACTGGTCCAGGATCACATAAGAACCTTCTCTCTCTTGAGCGCTACTTTCATTCCTTTAAAGACTTAACTTTATACTGTCATCTCTACCAATCTTCACTTGTAAGGAGTAATCAACAGTAAAACGAATACTTCAGTTTGCCATTGTTCGCTAGCATCTTGGTGAAAACTGAGGATTTGTTGGAGATTCAGTGTAAGACTTGAGTTCATATGCAGCGCCGCTATCAACTTCCATGGATTTCCGAGAGAATAGGAGCCTTACATCTCTGTGGAGGTAGATCTTTCCAGATTTAGAACTCTGGAACCTGAAAAGATACAAATATCTGTATTATCTAAAACAAAAGATTAATCTTTAAATACTATTTAATTAAATGCATTCCTTTAAAAGATTAAGGCCAAAAAACATTTGAACATACAAAATTAGTCAGTTAAAATGAAAGATGGAAGAATATCCTAACATTTTCAATCTAGTTTGTTTCCTTCAGCATTTAAAAGTTCTGTTCCTAATCATCAATGTAGTGCACAGCTTTGAAAGTGGCATGGAATATTTGAAATTCACACTACAGTTATGTACATCGAAGATTAAAGGTCTCAGCAATCTAGAAAGGCAAAAAGTGCTCTTGAGTGAGCACTCCTGAAAATGCCCAAAGGGTGACCTAAGCACACACAAAAGGGAAGGTTCAAATATCAACAAAGGCATATATACATATCAAATATATATTTCAGTGCTAGCTATCATACAGACAGATTTCATTGCTCTCTTCATGAATGTACCAGCAAGAAGTTTACTACTGCTTTATACCACACGCCAAATTTAAGTCCAACTCAAGAAGCAGTAGGTACGGGGATCTGCAGGCAGACAGAAAGAACTTTTTTGCACAGAATACAAAGCTATTTCAAAGAGACTATAGTTCACTGGCCCAATCACCAAAGTAAACAGCAGCCCATTTATCTTTCATGCTGCAGCTAAACAGCCTAATTCAGGTGCTCCAAACCTGCCAGGAATGTGCCAGCTCTATTTTCCCTGAGATTTAACAGCTATAGATAGAGAGACGAGATCTGCATTTCAGAGAACTGTATTCTATAGTCTTCATCTGGCAGAACTCCTTAATTTCCTTCCCTCGACCAGGAAAGGCAGGAGAGCCTAAGGAGCATTTCTTACGGCAACTGAACATCACTATCACTATGCCACAGTAAGGGAGAAAAGCTATTGCTACTGTAATAGAAATAGAAACAGAAAAGCTATTGCTATTGTAATGACAAAATGATACCATTACAAATGCTGAGAGAGCAGTGCACACTGTATTATCACATGTATTACGATTTGCACAGATTTTTAATAAGCATTTACTCATTGACCACACTGAAGCAAAAGTAGCATCTCTAGAATAAACCTAGCCATAATCAGACTGAAATTCTGAGAGGTAGGAGAAAGACAGACAACTACAGAAGATCCGTTAAGGTTTCATCATCTGGGGCAGGCAGGTTGTAGAAATGGATTCTGTGCCACCGTTTTGTTCAGATGAGTGATGCAGAATAGTCTGCAGTCATCCCCACAGCCAAAGGAAAATTCTCCTCTCCTAGATACAGCTGTCAAGGGCATTAAATGTGGCGGGGTCCAGCAGAATGCTCCTACTGGCTCCCACAGAGCTCCCATCCATCACTATTTATTTGCTTGGTTGCTGTCAGTGTGAAAGCCCTCTACCTGGTAGGCAAAGGGGAGAAGATTCTATCTTAAGAGAAGACTCTGGAGGAGAGCACAAGAAGGAAGAGTGAAAGAGGCGAGGGACAAACTGAACACCATAAACATTCAGCACGTAGCTCGTAAGACATTTTAAAATGAAAAATTTTATTGAAAGATCTTTTGCAGCAAAAGTATGATTGAAATTAATTCATATAGAATAGATAGATCTAGTTATCAAAGCACCATCATAAAGTAAAGCTCAGTTCCCATTTTACACATGGATCTATCAGAATATAATTAGCAAGGTCTATTTTTAAACTTCTCAAGCTTATTATTTTCTATTAGTGAGAATCCTGCAAGACTCTCTTTGCCCAGTAAATAACACTTCCCTGTAACATGGCTTTTCTGAGCATGACATTTCACAAAGATTGAAGGAGGATGAGTGGGAAACAGCAACAGAGTTCAGGGGATTCTTTTCATCTCTGCTTCCATCACCTAATTTTTTTCTTTCAGAAATGTTTATCGTAGTAATTGGGATTTAGAAATGTTGCTTTTCATACATGCAAATACATTGGAATAATCAAGAGACAACCATTACATACACCCTTGTGGGGTGGTGATGGAGTAGCAAAGCATGGGACTGGCTCCAGAGCTGTGGCGGCTCCAGTAGTTTTGTGTAAAGGAATCAAGAAAAACACAACAGAGTTCTCTGACAGATGGTGTCCTAGGAACAGTATCAGGAAGGCTTAAACACACAAATATTAGATGAGCTAGAAAGTCTGGCGGAGGAAAGAAAGTGATAAACATTACTGAAGAAATGACAAGCACAAAACCCCTATATATATTTTATAGGCCATCAAAATTCACAGAGTAAGCCACAGAAACAGAATATAGCAGGATGATCACAAAAACATATGTAGCAAGACATGTTTTGCAAGTGGCAAAGACTATACAACACAATCTATAAAATCTGTAAGTAAAATCATTAGGACAAGGATACAAATTTCTACATCAGGAAAAATGCTGAGAGATCAGAAAGCGACTAGTAAATCAGTAATAGTAGGTATCTTCAGCTTCCACCAATAAATGTATCATATGCCACATTAAGAAAATATTTTTTAAAAAAAGTTTCTCAACAACTTGAGGAATCACTACTTTTAACAACCAGTTTCAAGCTTACCCTCCACCTAGCCTTCAGTAACAACCCCTGTTTAGCTGTTAAGCAACAACAATTATGCTCCATGCAATTAAAAGAGGCAATATGTCAGTAACTAAAGCTGTTGACCAAGCTTTAAAAACTTGAAAAATGCTGAGCTGTGGGCAGGTTAACTGTTTAATTGCCTTTTATAGGGGTGCCAGAATGTGACCTAGAAACCAACAGATGGTCGTCACCCTCACAACACTGGGCAGAAACGAGGCGTGAGCAGAGCTGGACTCGCAGCTCTTATGCTCATGTAGATTTAATTACAACACAAAAATCATTGCTTCACATGCAACAAAAAAATTTATCCCCAAAGCATCTTCAAGAAACGACTTAAACTGCAGATGCAACTCTTGATTTTCTTACAGTGAATAAAGCTCTGCTGTCCGTGCAAGCTACATTTTATATCTGTAGCTGTGGATACAAATACAGTCTAATGGCACATTGAACAGTATCTCAAACATAGAAAACTGCATGCAGAAGCTCCATACACAATAAATCTGACACTTTAAACGAGTGTTGTAGAAAATCTGGCTGCCAATGTTAAGTTCCAGACCTATGCAAGCATTTTTGCTGAATTACCACTTGAAAAGAAGCTTTCATAATGTGAGTGCTGACAACTGTGATTAAGGCCTCGCAAGCAGATGCGACCACAATGCAGCTTTACTGGTGGTGACTTCATTTGTTTTTTGAGCAAAATTTCAACATGTAAGCTTAAGACGCTTGTTTTCAACAACTACTGCAACTAAAACTGAAAGGCTGTTCTAAGCCAACTTGAGTAACAAAAAAAAAAAAAAATCTTAATAGTTCAAATTTTTTAGGTTTGTGTATAAGTTTTAAGTAAAACAGGTTTGAGGAAACACTGCAGCTTTTAAAAATGAAGTTTTAAAACCAACTTACATATGAATTAATATACTACTAAGACTTTTTAAGCTCTCCTAATTAAAATCCATCTTTAGAAGGCTATTAGATTGACAATTGAGTCTTTTGTAAAATCTGAAGTACTCTGTATAATAAACCACAAGACAGATCAACATAAACTGTAATATTTCAAGGACTTTTGCAGTTCTTCCATTATGAGAAAGGACCCACTGTTCGGGTTCATCTCTGAAGCAAAAAACTTCTGGCATGCTCTGCAGGTATTCACTTTCCAAAGTAAGCAGCTAAGCATCGTAATTAGCAGTTTGTTTTTCCAGCCAGAAATTGATGCATTTCCAATTACACATTATAAATTCATGAGCTGATCCCTACCAGAGGTCTGAAAGCTGAGCTAAAGTGTACAGGTATTTCAAAACTAGAAGCATCAGAACGGCTACATTTCTGTCTCTCAGCAGGTATCAGAAATAGGAAGCTCATGAAAGAAGACTTCTAGCTATAAAAGACGACAGAGAAGAAAACAGGTTTGCCTTCAAATAGAAGTAATTATTGGGTCTGTCTACAACAAATTTACAAACTACATTAAAGCAGAAGCTGAAAGGGGGTACAAGTCTACTACTCTTCATGCCTGTACACCAAACCCAGTTGGCCACAGATTTTTGCCCACCTCTGCAGCTGATACCTGTCCCCAGTTCCTCTGCATCAATTAGATCAACATTACAAGTGAATAGAGCCTTTTATTTGGGCTACACACTCTTTTTCAGAATTTACCCCAGAAGAAAATTTTTAGAAGGTGGTTAGGTTAGACATGGCAAGTTAGCGTGGCCTGAAAGGATGAATTTCAATTCCAGGCTAAAATTCAGAATGAAAACACAGTTCAACAGCCTCATCATGATGCTATTTTCACACTCCAGTAAACCAACACACATTTTTTATGACTGTCAATGTTCATTTAACAGGAAAGCTTGGCCTGGAATCACTGCCCTAGACAAAGTTGTGTTTCAAAAGTCTGCTGGGTAGAAATCAATGCCACTAAACAGGGAAAATAATATGTTCCAGAAGTAATTCTAAAACAAGTTAAAGAGAAAAGTGTAAGAGATTTGATTTTCTTCTGCTTGCTTGCCTCAGAATGTCAGCCACTGTTGAGTTTCCACATGCTGCAATGAAAGCACTGGGTCTGCATGTATGTGGTTTGTTTACTACAATAATGCAGGCAAAAGTCTGCAAACTGCTGAAGGACAGAGTATATCCATCATTCCTCCTTTGTTTCAAACTGCAGTCTCCAGAACATCCTGAGAGCAGCAGCACAGTATCTGGTTCAGGCAGTGCTTTGTAAATCATTTAAGGAAGACTGTGTGAATATTTTATAAAGTGAAAGCGGTATTGCATCGTAAAACAGGTGTTTACATTTCTACCACTAAACGCTGTATTTTTAGGAGTAACTCAGAATGCTTTTCACGTTACAAGCTATTTTGGTGAAGAGGCATGTGTGTAAGACACTGGGCACCTTCTCTACATTGATCCTTAGTTTTGGCTTTTGCCCATGTAACATCCACATTCACTATTTCCTGTAACCTCAAAAAAAGTACATTGATCCAGCCAGAACTAAATCTCTTTTGCTAAGAATTAAGCTTTACAAGGCTATACAAAATACTTCAATGCCAAGAAAAAGCTTTATATTTTAACTTTGTTGCTCCCAAGCAGAATCCAAATTATTTATTAGCTCTTCTTCCTCTACTGTCTATCTTAAAGATGAAGTTAAAAGCATTCTTTTTTTAAAATAAGTCTGTGTACAGAAAGGCTGGCTGGGAAAGAAATCATGAGATAAATTTTGGCAGGTACTTGTTTTTTGTGGTTTTGTTTGTTTGTTTTGGGGTTGGGTTTTTTTGTTTGTTTTGTTGTGGTTTTTTTTTTAACTCCAAGAAGCTTACCTCAGATGTATGAGGTAGCGTAGTAGCCTTTCTTCAGTCTGTTGACTATTTTCTTTATTGACAGTTCTCTTGATTTCTCGTCTCACAGGAACAGAAAAAGTTCTTTGCCGTAGGAATGTTTGATGATTAGCTGGCATTTCTCTCAAGTCATAGATCACCACAAACATCTTCACCACAGTTTTGTTAGGGTTAAATAAGGTCTGAAAAGACAAACAGTTCAATACAACACTCTTTAGAGATGACAAATTTAAAAAAAACCTAAAAAACCCCAAAAAAACCCAAAAAACCCCCAAACTCCATCTGCCAAAATAGTCACCATCCTCTATGCACTTTGTTCTGGTGCCATACAGAAACATTTATGCAAAAACATTGTGCAGTTTTTCTGGTTTTCAACACTTCAGCTACTAGCAATTCCCATTTTTAAATATAATACTAAACACAACCTAATCTGAATGAAACACTAGCATATGACTACTATTACTTTGCTAATCTACATCCCCATTTTTGTTTATTTTTCCAGTCAGCTTTTTGTCTACACTGTTTTCTAGACACAATACGCTCACAGAAAGTACAGTGGTGGGCTCTGCTTTTAAACCTGAAATTACCAATGTGTTACCCTGGACTGGGTTCTTAAAAGAGGCAGATCGTTGGTTCTAAGCAATGACTGTGATTTACTTTCTGATTTTATTATAAAAAATAGGTGGTGTTAAAATGTTACAAAATTTAGATACAACTGAGTATTTAATCTTAATCCCTTTAGAAGGATTTCGAAATTCGGACTGTGGCCTAATTACTTCTCCATTACTTCTTCAAAGCCACAGTGTCCCCAACTTTTCTGAATCTTCAGTAACTGATTTTAAGTCTCTTCACAGCACAGATGGGTTCAAAGGTTGGGAGTCTTTTTTGTCCCACAAATTACACACAGATTTCTACTTTGAATAACTACAGTACCTACAGAGATGCACATTTCCACTGCTAGCTTCATGCTCATCTCCAATAACCTCATCTCCTCTGCATGACTTTCTTGATATTAGTGGTTTCAAGGCACCCATATCTGCTGAGTACGTACCACTTGTATTGTTCCTGAAGGCGGTACCCGATAACCCCTTTTACCAAGGGACTCTAAAGTAATTACACCCTAGAAGAAAAAGACACACACTTAGTTCACAGGGAGAGATATAAACAAATCAAAATGTTATATTCATGTAATTGTATTTATTCAAAAAACAATCAGTAATGTACAAAAACTAAAAATAGAGAAGGCAATGTATTTAAGATGCAGTTAAAAATCAACAGTAGGGGCATTACAGATACTTTGGCAGATCATTAAGAGCTGTGCAATAAGGGGTACGTTCTCCTCTTGAAACAAGATCCAAGTTTCCACATCTTCAAACTAGCAGTCAAGGAGCTATGGCGAAATAGAGCCTTCTTTTCAAAACAGCTTGTAAGCTAAAATGGAAGATTTGTCTCCTCTTTTCCATTTTTATATCACCTACAATCACACCARTAATACTCCAAATCTCACAGAACTGATTTCTGCTTTTCAAAGGCAGCAGATACACTTAATCTTCCATTCTAATCCAAACTTTAGCGATGATGACATCTGCTTTTGTACCAGCTGTGATCTACAGAGCATCTGAGCATCCCACACGGCGCTGTAACACTGCTGAGGCCACCCTTAGGGTACTGCCCTAGAGCACACGTTTGATTAACCTGCAGTGCTCAATGGTTGTACCCCACTGCACTGGGCTTAACAAAAAAAAAACAAAAACAAACAAACAAAAAAGAAGACCCCAGAGCAGAGAAACTAGCTATACAAACAGAAACAATGATTCTGATGATGGAGGCACTATACAAATGTTGTATTAATCCTGGGAGACTCAGCCATAATAGCATGTTTAGAGCATGTGGAAAAGCCTGAAACAATGAAACCCAGCTAGGAAAATAAGCAATGCTACTTTAACCATTTGAGGAACATCAGAATCCCTTCACCTCCTGGAAAATAACATTAAATAATCTAGAAAGATGAAAGCAAAACAATAGATACTTCTTTGCAGTGGTTAAGAGAAGACATATACAAGTTTGAACTCAACTCATTACTCAAACTTAACTTGCAAAGCCATTTCATTTTCTGAATGCTTTTAAAAACAGAAGGTCAGAAATACGGTAAATCCTATGAATTTAAAATCTAAATATTGGGATAATCAGATGTTCAACACTTTACTTACATGTTTAAACAGACTATTTACCATATTTTAGACAGACATACACATATGAAAACCTCTAAAAATTAGATCGGTCACCCAGGTAACATTGAGGTTCCTTAACAGGCGTTCAGAACAAATGTAGCCGTCTGATTCAATGCCAGCATACAAGACATCTTTTGCTTTTTACAAGGAAGCACTTTTAGACATCCAAAAACCGTGCTGTCATTGTAGAAATGTGGAACAGAATTAGCACATGGATACCGAGRACACAAATACCGTGTTGGTGCGAACATCAGCAAACCATGCAGCTTGTGAGAGTGCCGCATGTCACGCTAGCTCAGAGAGTATTTGCTTTAAAAGAAAAGGCTGAATAACTTCTGAGTCTAAGGTCTCCATCAGCAATTGTACCTTGGACTGCACCTAAACCACTTGCCGGCAGAGTTGTTAGTTGCTCAGAGCAGCTGCTTGTTGGGACAAAAAAAATGTATCCCATTAAGTCCAGCTATTGCCTCACTGCCTATTTTAAGTTGGATGGATAAAAAGAGATGGTGAGGGTTGATCACTCCAGTGCGGAGGGAGACAAATACGTTCAATATCCCAAGATCAGAGCAGCTGGATGGTGGGGCAGAGCAATGGGAGGAAGAGCACTAGTTAGGGAAAGGAAGAAGGGACAGGAGAACTCCATCAGCAGGAGCTGAAAATAACCCAGGTCCCTGCAAATCCCTACTTCCTGAACTCTCTACTCACCGAGCTCTTGTTCTTCACCTCCACCTATCAGAATTTATTTAAAATAAATCCAACCACACACTTACCATGTAAGGAGAGGGTGCATTATCATCTGAAACGCTGTAGAATGACACTTCAACTGGCAGAGTCATGTGTGTGGGACAAAAGACACCACTTGCTCCCACTTCTGCTGTGAAACCCTCCACGACGCCAAGCGGGTCTAAGCGAAAATTCAGGACAGATTCCTGAAAAACAAAACACATACAGCTTAGGTTGGGAACGCCTCAAATAAAATATAGCAAAACTAAGCAGCAAACAAGAAAACAAGTTTATATAAGAACTTGGGTCTTCCGTAAGGTGACCTGCCAAAAATCAACACTGAGGCAAAAATTATGATGAACAGCGGAACATTCAGCAAGATGATAGTGGTTTAAGAGAAAGCATCATCCAAATCCAGTATTCATCCTACTGAAACTGGTGCAAAAGCCCACAGAGAATTTTATTGCAGCAGGATCTATGCATGATTTTCCTTGACACATACTATCTGAAAAAAATAATAATCTAGAATCTGTAACTTTCCTCAACATATTCACTCCATATTTCACAAATATGGAGTGCAGTACAACCCGTTAACGCACTAGCTATTAGTTGTTGATATTTGATATGCTACATGAAGTGAAAAGCTGGAGGCCACTTCAAATATGTTCTGTTTACTACATTGATTTAACACAGCTTTTGTGACATATATTAAAGTAGACTTCAAGAGTGAAAATGTAAATCCTTTTTTCTTGGTATATACATTATAAACATGAACAATTACAGGTTGTTAAATCTCATTTAAGCCAACAGAACACCTCCTAACTTGACCATAGTGGGAAATAAAAGTTATAAGCAACTCAGACATCTCTAAGACAGATGATGTCTGGGGTGTGAAATATGTTCCTTTACAGCTGGAAATTAAAACAAATTTTATTCAATTTAATTATGAACTTTTACATTGTAATCAGGCTGGAATTATTCACAGTAATGCACTTTTAAAAGCAGTACAGAAGAACACTAAAAATACCACAAGAATTCTAGAGAACATGCAATACCTCAAAGTTTCCCAGAAGGCTAAGACTTGTTACTGGTGGAGCACTAGAACTCAGAAAAGGTTTCCCATGGCTCTCTGGATCACTGTCTCTGTTTATACACTGTTGTGGGCTAAAAAAAAAAAAAAAAAAAAAGACAGAATAAATATAAAGGATAAACACATTTGCTTTTGTCTTCTGGGTATAAACAGCTCTAGAAAGAATCATTTACTTACTGTATTACAAAATGTTGTCCTAAAGAAGTAACAGTTGAACACTGTCTGTTAATACTTTAGCAAAACATTTCTAGTTAACCGAAAAAATACTTTCACAAGTTTTACATTACAAGGGATAAAGACAATAAAAATTTAGGTTGTTCATTAACTCCATTAGCAGGAACCAAAGTATCAGATTATTTTCTCTTATATGCAGATACTTTTGTCTCATATCCTGAAGTTTCCAACATCAAACTGCCATACTAAAAGCTGTTTATGTTACGTGTATTAATGTATAAAAGGTCATGGTTGGTCCCTTTGAGAACTTAAGTTCTCTGAACAAGTTAAGGCAAAAATGTTTAACCCGTTCAACACTAAGAACAAAACATAACACAAAAATAACACTGATTTGAAGAAGAATCAACAATTACTATCTTTTCTGTTTGAAAATTCAAGTGTATCTTACAGCATACCTACCCCTGCACGGGACAGAGTTCGTCCCGGCAGCAGCTCTCATACCATGTTTATGTCCCAGAGCCATGCTAACCTGGAGACCCCTGGGGCAACTTGGCTGCCAAGCCTTATTTCAAAATAAGGATTCTTTTGAAAGGCACCCATTTTTTGTCTTTGCTAACATGCTTTGTTGTTGCATACAGGTATGTATATATATTATGTCTCCCCAAAAATTCTTAAAGTTTCTGGTACATAAAACATACCTTCCTGCAGACAGACATTTCAACTGCAGCAATGATGAATCCAGATCAAAGCACCTAGACTGTGTTTTTCTTTGAGGAACCTCAAGAGGGAAAGAAGATGCTAATTTTAAAACTGTACCTCTAGTAAGGACAATTTTGGCCAAGTAAGCACGAGTTTGCCAAGAATTTTCATGACATTACAAAATTATAAAAACAGAGCAGAAGAGTAATTCCTATAAATTCTAAACTTAGTGAAGAAAATTCTAAAATTATTAATGACAAGACTGTAAATTCTGATTAACAGGAAGTACTTGAATAAAGACTCATTCAAGAGGCTGACGTCTTTTTGGAACAGTACAGAACATTACTAATAAACAGGCTGTAACAATTTCCATCCAAGTTCCCTGAAAATATGACAGCCTTTACAAGCACTGAAGAATAAAACATAYCATGTGTTGACTACAGAACATCACTACTTCAGTAGTTTTAATTGGGACTGCCTTTTTCTTTAAAACTCCCAACAACCTACCAAGAACTGTAACATTTCCCCAATGTCTCTGTCTTATCGCAGCAGCTTTGTATCACTTAGTCATTCAGTGACATCTCTGATTGCTGAAGAATATACAGTACAAACTGTTCACAGAAACAAAAGCTTTGGAATAATAGGCAATCGGGTATTAATAACTCACACAAAAACTCTTAAATGACAAAATATGTTAGCTTACACTTAAAACACTGATCTTCAAAATGCTTTCTTTTGTGCTCTAAAATAGCACCGAAGCATTTTTTTTTGCCATAGAATTTTCTCATGTCACCTTTTGTTAATCTTGATAGGATCTCAACAACTACCTCTCTAATATTTTCTTTTCCAGAATTATTGTTCAACTTCATTTGAGTGTTAACTCTCAAATTTCCACTTGCAAGAGTATTCACTCTGACACTGAAAGTAAACACACACACTTCACCTAGGTAATTTGTCAAATTTTCTACCATACACAGATATTAAAAGAACAAAATACTTCCTTTCTCATTTAGAAGATAAGTTATAATTTCAACAATAACTTACGGGACTTGAAAGCAGAGGCAATCCAGTTCTGGGATGAAAAGCCTTGGTTGAAGTTCCATCCAAGGATCGAAAATTATGTTTCCGCCATATATTTGTGTGTTTTAGAGATGGTGCTTTCTGTCAGCAAAACGAATTTACTCAAGATATCAATGGGATATTTCAATGGCCTATCATGGTAATACTTTGCTTGCTGTAACGGAGAAGACTTCTGAACCAGGTGGATCTGCATCACACTAGCATATTATGAAATATTCAGTACAAATTCCCCTTGACTCAATCTACAATCACACAGACTGCTCACTAAAGGTCACATACCATATTCAGACACTGGTATATTTATAAAAAGACAGGATGCCTAACTGCCTATGGAAACTGTCGTTCGTAATGGTATCACCATGAGCAGAATAAGACAGTGTTCTTCTCAACGTTAAACTTACAATTAAGGAGGTATGGGGGAGGCACTACCGGCCAAACGTTACTTCAGACCAAGAAGACAATAGTAACATGCTGCTTCCTACAAAGTCAGACTTAAATCCCTCTTCATATTGGTCCTTAGCAGATATAGGGTACAAGGCATCTGACTAAGAGCAGCTATAGGAATTGGTCTTTTCCTCTATGCATTTACCTGTACATCTGGATTCTTCAGCCGCTCACACTTAAGTACGCCGTCTTCTGTAGGTTTCTTCTGAGAAGTGCTTTGGAAATTGAGGCCTATTGGGTCTTCATTCTCATCATGTGCAGTTTTCGTTTTATCTTGTTTGGTTTTGTTTTTGAAACTGTCGTGGTCTTTATTTAAATAATTTTCAATACTAATAAGCTGAGTATTTTGCTCATAAATATTTGGTTTTTTTGAGTCTTTATCTAAACATTTGAGCTCATTTTTGTGCAAAGAGTCAGATACCTGCATCACAGTTGCTTTTTTTGTACCTTCAAGTATTCTGCATTTATCTATCTGTAAATTGTTAAAACTGTCCGTGCCGTTGTTCTCACTAACAACTGTTCTTTCTTTAAGTTTATTTGTGCAAATCTGTTCATCAATGCTGTTGAAATTTGAATACTGTTTAATTCTATTGGTTATCTGGTCTTTCTGTGCATAACCAGAATGTATCGTTTCCAATTTATCTGGCAATTCAGATTTATTTTCTTTAATACAGGATGATGATGCGTGAATGTTAGTAAATGCATGACAAGTTTTATTTGAAGTCTGATGAAATGCATTTCGGACAGCTTCAGTGGGTTTTGCTAAAACCAATTTTCTTCTTGCTTGGAGTTTCAGAGAAGCCTTCAATTCTCCATCAAATCTAGAAGGACTGATGGGAGTATCAGGTGTCTTCGTCCTTGATTTACTGCTGTCTTCTAACAAAGAAAAATCGGATTTAGCAAAAGAAACAGAAGATGGTTCCTTGCCTTTCTTCAGCAAATTTTCATCTTCATACGTACTTCGGAAAATTTTTGAAGTAACTGGGCTAGTCTCATGCACTTTGAATGGACGTCCAGTAACGTGAGAAGTAGCTGGATCACAATGAATCAAGTGTTGGGCAATCCTTGCTATCACCTCCTGCCGCTCCTGAAGCAGAGAATCGATCAGGGGATTACTCTCTCCTGCCGACTGACGGCCACAGTGGTTCACTGGAACACGGGCATCAAGCAGTGGGATCTCTGGTATTGCTCTAGTTTTGCCTTCACCACCATCTTCTTGTATTGCATTGTCTAAGTTCGCAACAGAAACAGGGGAGGTTTCCTTGCCTTTCCTTGGCAAGTTTTCGTCTTCGTAAGTACTCCGAAAAGCTTTCGGTGTAGCTGAGCTGTTTTCATGTACATTGAATGGACGTCCAGCAACAACTGGTGAAGTAGCTGGATCACAGTGAATCAAGTGCTGAGCAATCCTTGCGATGACTTCTTGTCGCTCTTGAAGTAAAGAGCCTATCAAAGGATTGGTTTCTCCTGTGGGCTGATGAGAGCAGTGACTATTCGAAACACGGGAATCAACTAGAGAAAAGGATTTAAAAGTTCTGACAGGTGTTTCATGAGATTGTGTCTTATTGTCTGCTGTAGCATTATAGCACTGAACTTTAGACTGTGATGCCCCAAAGTCAGATCCAAGTCCAGTAGATGGATAAAGTTTTAAATTTCTGATAGATGTAGTAAATTCAGGCGTCTTTTTTCCATTAAGTAGGCCTTCAGGTGTCATTGTCCACGTCTGTTTCCCACAGAAGCGCTGTGGACTGGAGGTACTGCATTGCTGTGCCGCACTGGAATCGCTGTGCTGATGTAACTTACGCTCTTGCATTCGCTTTTCGTAAAAGCTAAGGTTGGTGTGAATACTACAGGTCAAAACTGGGTAGTTCGATTGTCTGGGCAAGGACTGGACACTGACTCTCAAGGCCACATTGTGAGAAACATTAGGAACAGGAAAGACATGCTCAGTTGGTGTCTGGGAGAATGTCCATTGCAAGTCCACATCTGCAGCGCTCACCCTGAAACAATACAGAAGGGCATTTACAGAAATATCTAAATGAAGAGTCTTTAATTATCTAGTTCATAACACAAATGTCTAAGAAAAAGCACTAGAGACACCAGCAACTGCTGTACTCTGCGAAGTATACGAATCCTATACAACCGCCAAAGTACTGGGCCAACAACGTGGCACCTTCTGAGAGCAAACAGGAAAACAGGAGGTAAGAACGGTTTTAAGACAAGTTGCAACAACCTGCAAACAGCAAACAAGGTTTTTTTCCATCCCATACGTACCTATACAGAATGTTTCGGGGAACAGCACCATGTGAAACACTCAGCCACGCGCTTAGCTGAGAGAAGAAAACAAAAGAGCGAACAGCCAATAAAAGGGTCTTCTCTTCAATAAATCGATCTCCGCTCCTAAAATGTATTAAGAGAAACACATGGATGTTGGTAAGAATATATACAGAGAACTATTAGAACTAGAACATTTTCAGATCTTCATTCTGAAAATAAAACGCAGCTGAATCAAGCAAACCAATGAAACTCCTCAAACATTTTGAAGATTACAGAGCCTGATTTGTTTTTATCTACATAATTTATACAATTTAACTTAACAAATAATGTATAAAAATGACCATTTTCAGCCAGGAGCATTTCACACTCTGCATTGCACAATGTGCACTGCAGAAAGTACGAGTACAGGAAGACTAAGATTAAAAGATGCTTAGATTTCACTGGTAAATAGTGGTTTTCTTACATCGGTCCTCATGGCAAAGGGCCAGTTCAAAACCACTAACCGATTACTTTAAAGACTTTAATATGACAAGATTCTTGCAACTATCAGCTAATCCTACTATCCAACTTACTGTCGAGGAACTGGCTCCAAAATCCACCTTTCTAACAGCAATGCATCTTGTTTGATTGCAGGATCATTTAAATCATTCCCCTCGGTGGTGGGCCCTTCATCACTATAGCAACAGTCTGGAAGTAGCATCACTTCTACCATGATTGGAATATTGTTCTTCCACAGTAGCATAACCTCAGATCTGGTTCGCCTGGCTTGACGACACTGAGGGAAAGAAAAAATGTCAACATACGCAAGCCATAAAAATACTAGCCAGATTTAAAATCTACTTTAAAAACATGTTCCAAAGTACTGGAAAAGGGTAAGGGTCAAATGCTGTAAACTAGGTTTCACCAAATCAGAGATAAGATTCCAGAGCTATTAAATGAAAAATAATTAACAAAGCCTTTATGGTTGCCGTTTGAGCAACTTCTGCAGAAAATAAAAAGAGCTCATAAAAATACATTTCCCCAACCACTATACATCGCTACCTTGTACTTCTTTCTCCACAAGTCATCCTCTTGGATAGACACACTCAAGCAGTATCTTTATAAATTCTGTGTCTTGGAGTGGGCTAACTTCTGCATGAATAATAACTTAAATTCACACAGTACTTAGGAACTTTTACATGAGAGATGGGATGCTCCAACCTTACTCCCAAATAGACTAGCTAGATTTGATGTGCTCGTGTTTTTTGGCTCACTAACTTTTCAAGAAAACCTGGAAAAGCAAAAAGTTAGGCAAGTCAGCCTACATTTTCGCAAAAAAAAAACCAAAAAAAMCCCCACCAAACCAGACCAAGAATGCTAAGTATAGCACTCGCCATTTGCATAATAAAGACTCAAATAGGTACTGCATTCAGGTAGTCGTGCAGAATTTCATCTTCAAGGATAAAAGGCTTAATGATCTCTCATTTTAAGGACAGATCTATTATTAGTACAATACTGAATTACAAACTCGTTTAAACGTGGGACTGACAGAAAGCAATTGTTATTCATGCTTAACTGTGAATCTACCGTGGGGTTCTCAGCTGACTTTAATCACGGTAGCAAGGATGCACGCCACTTAAAATGAAATAGGTATCATCATACCTGAGCCAGTTTGTCGCTGCATTCATGCTTAGTTGTTGGCGGCTGACTTGATTGTGCCGGTGGGCAATGAAAGCCCTCTGTTCTGCCCTTGATCGAATACTCAGGCGTTCGACCTTCGGTGATCAACAAGGCCAAGGAGACCAGGAACTCCTCAGCTTCATACTCAAAGTATTCATCCAAAGTATCTGTCATTTTGAAAAGACAAAAAATAATGTCATCTGCTGTATAACAAGCTTTCAACTATTGGCTGACCCCCAGTTTGTTTCAATTTACACTTAAAATGAGAGCTATGGGAAATGGATCTTTGTATCAGACTGGCTGCACTCCCCATAAGGCCCAAGTTACTGTACCACCTCAAAACATCTTTCCTCATCTCATAACGTTGTCACTACAAGCAGACAAAATTAGAAATACTCTAGAGAACTTCAGATAGTAACCGGTCAATGAACCATATTTCAGCGGTGCTGAGAAACAACTGTTTGTGTTGTGAACCACAGCTGGATCACAGCTTCTCCAGAAGAAAAAAAGTTTCCTGGGCTCTAGTGGGAGAAGTCTGATGGCAGTATGACTTGGCATCGTTAGTATCATGTGACAGATAGAAAAGAGAAACTACAATATATCATAAAACACATTAATAATTGAATAAGAAAAAAAATAGAAAGATTTACTTCTATTAGAAAAAGTGGGACTCAATGTTCTTTAAGATTTTTATTGCGAGTCCCTCCTGCTGAGAGCAAGGCTTACTTGAGAGGTCCATTTTTAGTTACCATTAACACATAGGAAAGGTTCCCAAGGAACATACAGAGTATTCATTGTTTTGTACCATGGTCAGTCTAAACTTGTGCAAAGAATTAAAACTCAACAACTCTCCGTAGACAAAGCAGCATCTGGCATTGCTCTTCATGAATTACCCCAGCACACTCGATTCCTGCAGAGGTAGGATGCACCCGTCCCCTGATTTTACAGTGTTTTGTAGAGCACCCTTCTCCTCCTCCTCCCTCATCACGAGGATGTCACACATCATTCAAACAGATTCAAGTACAACCAGATCGTGTCATTCCCCTCTCTGCTTGGAAACGCTTAAGTTTCAAAATGATTTAGTTACTGAAGGGGTTACAGAAAAATCTCTCTTCCAAGAAAGCTAAGATACATTCACTTCAAAGTCTATTTTAAGAGCAGCAAAGAAAAGCAGGTGGAGGCATGGCTGCCAGCGGTTCTTTACCTTTATTTTTATGCTTTAGGGGAACAAAAGCACATGACATCTTCACAATTTTAGCTTAAATGTCCTATGTCATCCACCAAAACATTAACCAGAGTTAATTGCTATTTATGTTTTGATTACCATGCATAAAATACCTTTCCACTTGGAAAAAAAAAAAGAATTCAGAAGTCTTTTTTGTCTTCATTCCCTAATAGCAAAGCATTTGGCAAACACGGCAAGACAGACTTGAGAGATCCATACAAGAAGGGATGCATGAAACAAAGCTCCAATTAAATGTGCAATTACCTGTATATGCAAATTGTAAAGTGTGTAAAACTAGCTTTTGCATGTACATATTTGCCTAGCCCAGGCTTGCACTCCACGGACCCCAGGGCTTACAGCCTATTTTGAAGGATCTACATAAGGTAAACAAGAGAAGTCAGTCCACTGCCAGGGAACTCAGTTCATTGCATAGGAGTCCTCATCTTCACTGACTCCTTTTTTCCCCCTTTTTAAAGGAATGCACTTACACGGCTGCTTTGGGTGGCAGGGACAGGCTATAACCAGGACCCTTTTCCTGCTGTGCACCCACATCTGCCCATGGCACACGCGGCCAGTGGTACAGCACTCCTGACCCACACCGTACATGCCACATCCGCATGCACACATCTATGAAAAGGTGCCAGGTGCTGGACTGCCACAACCAGCACAAGTCCTGTGGCTCCATCTTCCGGGCGGGAGCGGGGAGGGGGCTCTTCTGAAACAGCCGCCCATGCCGGCTGCCTGCCCCCTGCCCTGGGGAGCACCCCAACCAGGAAGGGACTGTGGGCCCCAGAAGAGCAGGGTGCTGCCAAGACAATTCATCTGGCCACCGCCTGCCCTCAGGCAGAAGAAAAGCCAGAGGATAGATGAATTACCTTGAAGGACCCCATATGGCACGTGAACAATACATTAAATCATCTGGCATGAGTTAAAATGGTCATTCATCTGACGGATGGCAGAAAATGACTAATAAAGGCTGCATGAAAGATTAAAGGAATGGTAAATAACAGAGAGGACAAGACACTTAGGTAGTGATATGAGTCACCTACAAAATTAGGCACCTGCAATTTTTTTTTTTTTTTTTTTTTTTTCAGCTGAAAGTCTGGTGAAAAAGAGGCAAGGCATACTTAGGGATAGGGCGATGGGATTTGGAAAGACTCTGAAAAGGATTTGGGTGTTACAGCTGACAAAAAAAATAATTGCAGCATTATCTTGCTGCTAACACAAGCATCATGCTCATCTTTGTATGTCCAAAGGCCATGGTAATGTTAAGAAAGCCACAGCAGGAAGGATCACCACTAGAGTATTTTTCCTACTCTGACATAGAGGTTCCAAAAATCTAGAAAGCGTTCAGCAGGAGTGATATTAATTTAAACAAGAATTGCCTCATGCTTAGCAGACTAAATAGAAGGGGAATTCATCCTTAAGCAAATGTGTAAGAGGAATTCTGTTTAGTTAAAATATATAAAAACATCTATGGTTTTAAAGAAAAAAAATTAAAGAGCTTGATCAAGATCTGCACGTGCTTATGCAGACAGATCCTATCTCAAACACCTTCTTACAATAACCTGAATCTAACCAGCTAAGTTAAGTGCACAGTAAGATGTGATACCTGAAAATTTACACTAGAGAATTTTAAATGGCAAGTAACAGTAAAATAGACATGCCCTTTAATTAACATCAGCAGGTTACCATGTGAAGCAGTAGACCTTCTATGATTTGGCTCTTTTTTAGAAAGAATCCATATTTGATCAAAAGCTTCTGGACTTGACACAAATTAATAGATAAATCCTATGGCTTGAGTGCTTCTGCTGAGCTGRTTAGATTCAGGTAAAAAGCCCACCCCCTTTTTGCATTAAAAAAATCTGATACCAAAGCTTATATTCTATACTTAAAATGCTCAGTGTCTTCACAGATATATATCACAAATTGACATAACAAGCCATAGACAGTTTAAGCATGTCCAAATGCAAGATCCAGTGAATCTAGTAAATAAGCAAGATCTAGCGAATAAAGCAAGGTAAATAAATCTGAAATAGTCATTACTTAAGATCCAGAATACATACACGATATTACTTTATGTAAACAGATAAAACTTACTTTTAAGTTTAATTTGCAAACGCTGCCTCTGATCCTGTATCAGAGCTCTTATTTCAGAAGCAACCAGTTTCTTGCCTTAAGGATGGAAGAGGAGACCCAACTAGCTAGAGACACATATTTGTATTGGCTGCAGTTACAAAAACACGATGTTGTTTCAAAATAAAAACTGCATCTCGTTAAAGGATGATAAACAGCAAGTATTGAAATAGGAAATGCTACTGTTTTCATAACAGCATTATAAAGACAGGGCCAACACTTCAAAATTATGTCAGCAATGTAACAAACCAGGTATTTGATCTGGACTTTTAAAAAAAAAAAAAAATTAAAGCACATAGCAATGGATATTGAGAAATATGTTTTCCTACAAAGTTCATGTGGCATATTGACTTTTTTTTAGCTCCACTAGATTTCTCTATCATTTAGCAACTTTCATAAGAGTTTTCATAAGGGAAAAAACCCTATATATATTGAGAAGCCTGGTAATTGTTCCTATACAACAGACACAGATGATGCAAGTTGATGTAATTGAGGACAAGGGTGGAAAGACATTTATAGAAACAGCAAACTCAGTGTTTAGTTAAAAAAAGTCTTACTTGGTGTGTGCTGTAACTGTTTGCTTTTGTGTATGAATCAGCCCTGTTTAAGACACACATCATATATTGTGCATATAATAACCTCAATCCCATAATCTGACTGTACAAATATGATTATTATTCTGCTTCATCTCTAGCAACGGAACATGCAAGTATATAGCATAAAATATGCATCCCAGCAGTGTCTGGGTTTTATTCCCTTTAAAATAGCAAAAAATCCAGTTAGTTGACACAAGTACATAGGAATTAAAGTAACAAGGCACTACAGCCCTTTAATCAATACATTGACACTAAAGCTTATTGACCAGGTGGTCACAAGAGATAGCAGCAGATGTCAGACTACTCTAGGCAGGAAAAAAGAGAAAAATATAAATTTAGACTGAAGCTACTACACATAAACCAAAACATACAATAGTGGAGAACTGAAACCTGGAGGCACATAATTTTGTCTTCCTTTGTCTCCTGCACATACCAACCTCAACAAAGACCGATTTTCTACATCTTCTGGACCAACAGAAAAGCCCATTTAAGCAGACATGTCATAAAAAGAGTCTTCAAATCCTTGTCCTCCCCCGTTCACTACACACATGTGCACACTCACTGGAGCATTGGAATAAAGAATAAGAACTCAACACCCCACCCCCCCCGCCAAAAGTTAAATTGGCTCACATCCTAAAACATCTATGGAAGTTAGGTATGTGGTACTAGTGAGTCACAAATCCACTTAACTGTAAGCCAGGGACTCTCCCAAAACTTCAGTTAATCCAGTTGTGCCCAGCTGACTCCCTTCCCAGCTAGGTCATGCTTGTGTGGACCAACTCCCTTCCCTTTCCTATCGCAGCATTTTCTGTAGTAATTACAGAAAATGTTTTCCTGAAATGTGTGTATTAGAAGAGCATTTAATCTATTTTCTAGGCTTAGACAGGAAACAAAGACATTCGGTATCATGTAACCCACTGTGCTCCAGGGGCCACCAGAAGATACATCTGCAAGCCGCTGCCCTGTCCTGCCTGGGGACAGCGAGGCAGTGAACAGCCCCAGCAGAGCTCCTCCTGCCCCGTGCCCTTCTGTCATGACCAGGCAGTGCTACAACTGTACGCTCTCTTAGTCCATGCTTATTTTATTGTCCTAGCACCTTTCATACTGCACTGGACACCACAAATGTCTACCAAGCTTGTCCTCCTCTTCTCAGGAGAAGAGCTCATTTTGGTAAAGTGCCCTTCTTCAAAGAAAGACAAATTTGTTCAACTTGGAAGTATCCATTAGTCCTGACCTCCGCTGATTTGGAGGGCTACTTTCTTAGACAGTCCATGAAACAACTAATAATTGCCTTTAAATATGCTCTATAATAGTCCAGACCTTCCCTGGGAAATCTTTAGGCATCCATAATGGATTTTGAATGCCACCGATTTAAAGTAATTAGATTTCCATTTCACTACTTAGAAAGTTGAAACCCAGTAAGCAAAGCACTAAACAAAATACGGAGTGCATGGTGTAGGCTGTTCGGATTCCCAGCTGATGCAAGCCCTGCTCCTGCCCTGCCCCAGCTGTCCAGCAGGCACCGTGGCATGGTTGCCCACCTCTGCCCTCTGCTTCCTTCATGTGCTACAATTTTTTTGAAAGACTAAAAATATTGCTTAAGTACTTGGATCTTATTTTTTGTACTTTTAGTACATGCAGTCTGTAAGGAGACGCCTCATTCTAAGAGTCCCGTGGCAGGAGAATCAGGTACACTGGAGAAAAAGTGGCTGCGCTGTCAGTGTTCAGAACCCATCACCTCCTAGCAAAGGCATCACTCTGCATTTAAAAAATTACAGCAAAAGCTCTCTGGCCCTTCCCCCAAAACAGTCAACTCTGAATAAGTTTTATTATCTCGCTATTCCAAGAAGTAGGTTAAAGGTAGTTCCATATTTTAAGAGTAAGGCAGGGATTCAAGAAACTACTGTAAAGGAAATGAAACACAATGTAAACATTTGACTAACAGCTTCTCTTCTGGAATTAGAAACACCTACGGATGCTTCGGTTAACTAATTCCATGTTGTGCTTCACTTCAAAAGAAAGTTGCCCTTGAACCCCCCAAATTCATGATTCTCTGAATGAGCAGTCATGTTGTGTCTGCATATTACAAACCCATAATTATATCTGAAGTCACACGTTTCAAAAGCCTTGCAATATTAAGAGTTTAAGTATAATTTAAGCTATCAAGAGTTAGAAGTCATGAGATGGTCTACTTGCTTCGAGAAACAAGCTATTGGTTAAGTTTACTTAAATTTAAGCAAATGCAATGAACTGGTTACTCACCTTATCTTTGGAATACTCCTATACAGATTTCCCCCCGCCCCCCACATTGACTCCTGTCTTAGATTCTTAGGGCTCAAGATCTTTGAGYTCGGGGACAGCCATTATGAAAACATGAGGAGAGCAGCACAGTACATCACCTTACTCTTGCTGTCTCCTTACTTTTTCCAGGCTACCAAACTGAACCACTACCTGATTATCAAAGCAGTTAAGCTGTAGGCAGGAAATGGCAACACAAGAATTTTACATTAGGATTGATGCATACCTGCTATTCAAAGAAAATAGAGTATAAGCTATAAAAAATTGCTGGATCTACTTAGTTTTGTGTAGGAGAATAGGAAGAAATTCACCTGCTTTTGTGTTGTTATGCCAGTTTATAATCAGAAAAACAAAACAAAACGAAGCACACCATCTTTTAAGTAAGGGGGGGTGTGGTTTAAAAAATCAAGACACAGCTACATGGCAGCTCTGGAGCTCCAGAGCAATAAAAATCAATCAGTACCAATCAGTGCCATCAGCTCCACTCCAGACTGCAGCGCTGCAGTAACTTCCCTGGTATGTGTGTATCACTGCTGATCTACCGCACGCTTCTGCTGGATGCCTCTCACAGCATCCAGAGCTAATCTCGAGGCAGCTTTACCATAAATAAAGTTACCAAAAAGAGACTGGTCTTAAAATCAGGCTGGGAAGAAAAAAAAACCTGTACAATTCACATTTTACTAAAACTTATTTAGTTTCAAACAGCTTAATGAGTACAGAAATAATATCCAGTTAAATTCATTTAAAGCTTAAATTTCCTGCAGTAATCTCAGAAACTACTGCTCCTTGAGAGTGTAAAATGAAGACTGTTAAACTGATCTGGGTGTTCCCATCTTGCTTCCTGCGTTTTGGCTGACATCCTATTTTGCCATCACCATACTACTTACTGAGTCACTTCTCTTCTTCCAACCGTAGCTTTCTATTTTTACCTAAGCAACAACAGTTTAACCTGCTTCTTTTGATTTTTTGGCATTAAAGCAAATTCTAGATCCAATATTTGCATTTTGATCAGGGAAACTGGTTTTATTTTCTCTTAACTGGACAAAGAAAAGGAATACTTAAGAACAAGTGATGTAAGCTGAATTGTTTCTTGGTCAACGAGGAAATCRCAAATTGTAAAGTAGGTCAATCATTATGATTTCATCATCTGCATTCAGTAGAAGGAAAGCAATACCTGAAAATGTGAAGTTTGAGGCTCGTTTCAAACCTCAGCTCACTAAAAGTTGCAAGGGAACTCGTATATTCTAAAATACAGTTGTTCCACTGTATCCTGACATGGGTAAATAAGTGCTGAAATGTCAGTGTAAAGCTGTAAGATTTTCAGTGCTGCAATGTTTAGCATTTTAAATATAAGCCAGTTGGAGGAACAGAACATACGCTTTTTGCTGATCCCTAAACTTACTAGTCTACAGAACGGGTTACAAAAGATGCTGCTTGTACCGACATGCTATAATCGGACAGGTACTGAAAGCAAAGAGGACTTGTCTCAGCTAATGCCCTTACTTAAGCACACATCAATTTGTGTTTTCCTTTATATTACAGCTGCCTAGATTGTGATTTTGTTAAATGTGACTACACAAAAAACTCTGAAGTTATATTATAATGAAACAAACATACCTATCAAGAACAGACTAAGTAATTTCTGAGTTTTCCATTCATTCTTCTCTAGCTTTTTACATTTTTCCCTTGATTAGCTGATGCGCTGCCTAAATTAGATTATGTTAGAACAAACTGCGTGACCCGATAAACCTACCCGAACAAAAAAAACTTTAAAAACCTGACAAAGCAATAGGATTTCTAATTCTACAACTCAAAACTATTTTTTCAGCTATTTCTGTTAGTTCATAAAAGAAAACAATTAGGAAAAAACATCTCTTTTAGAATAAGTATGTGGCACTAAGTATAGAATAGACATTCAGCTGTAACTGGAAGGGAATAAAGGGTTTATATCTAGCCTTCACTCTCACCATCAATACTGTGATTTACCACCCTCATAAATATGCCAATATAAATTTTGCAGAATTATATTGAAAACAAATGCTTATATTTTAAATCCCACCCTAATTCACAGGAGGAAGCAAGGGCAATGTGGAGATCAGACCTAGGCTAGCTTCACAGTCACTGCCACCATAATGTGAAACCGCATCCAACATGCTTGGTTTGGGGAGCTGAAGGAGCCGTGTGTCACCCTAGAACAGAAAACAGAGCGCACTTAGGCTTACAGAGTATGTGAAAATTTCTTCCCAAGGTGTTTTCTGGAAAAACAATTAAGTGTTTTTATATTAAAATACAGATTTTCCAATATGAGATTTCTAGATATATATTCAATCATTTTTTTTTCACGCTTCCTTCACTGATGTTGATGATGATGACTGTTCCATCTTTCATCAAGGCTTCCCCAGCCAAGGGAACTCTGTTTGGAGATGAGGATGATGATGGCTGATGACCATCTTCACTGTTGTTACTCACTAATTCAAGCAGCAGCTTAGCAGCAACCACATGGCTGAAGACATACAGACTGAAGGCTTTTGTCAACTTACTCAACTTTATGTTATCTGTAAATACCATAGTGCAGTGGCTCTATAGCTGTTGCTTTCTTTTCAAAGGAAGCCCAACAGGAATTAACAATGAAAAAGCACATGTATTTGGCTAAGCCCCATCTCTTTCTGAAGGCATATCATCCATACAACAGTCGCAGCAATTGAGTACTGGGAGGTCTAACTCCCATTTGGAAGCCAAGACATCCCTCCCATTAAACAGGTTGATGGCAGCTATGCATTAAATTCCAACTATTATTTTTATAATACATAAATAAAAATGCATGCCAGAAATTTTATTTGAGGCCTTAAACACAATACAATTCAGGATAACAGACATAAGTTTCCTCTTTAATTTGTTTAACAATCCAGCTTGACAAAGATTCAACTATTTGCAGACTTCTGCAATATTTTATACAGAGATTGGTTTAAAGATGGAAAGCAGTAATTTGTGATAATAAATCACTCTCAGATGTTACTGGAAAACAACATGGAACTGTTTAAAAATCCTACAGTAGGTATTTTCAATGCTTTTGAGAGCTGCCAGAGAGAGCAGCCCTCTACTTAAAACACGATATGTTTGCATCTTGTGCTGACCGGATTTTTGCTAAAGTGTTACTCAGTTTATTCCTCTGTAGCTTATCATCTTCACAATATACACAAGTATCTTTGGGAACAGCATTCATAATGATGTAGGCTTATGCTTGCCAAAAAACACTGGTTTTTAAAATTTCCCCACTTACACTAAAAATTAATCTCTTTGGGGTATTTCATGCTTTATCTCATCACCTTAAATATTTATTGTGCTTAGAAACTTTGACAACATACTTTCAAGTGTTCTTGTGCTTATTTTCCTACCAATACCGATAAACTAACACTTCTTTTATGAGAAGGAATGTAAAGTAGCCTTCAGCTCTCAAAAAGATTTTGAGTGAATGATTTGGAAGAGTCATTAAGGGCCTGAAGGGAGCACACAAAACTCCTGCTGGGGAAGACCTGCTACACTCTGTGGGAGCACAGGTTCCGCTTTGGTTTATAATCACCAGGCGCAAACTGGTATTCTTCTTCCCTAAGATCACTGCAAGAAAAAGAACAGTTACATCGTGCCATTTGCTTCAGACCGTAGTCAGACGTCTTGAAAATAAACCAGAGTGAATTTGAAAAGTGCAATGTGAAAGCACTGACTCATTTTTGGGTGGAATCAGCAGGGATGCCACAGCCACTGGAGGCAGGGAAACCTGAAAAATGTGCCATGTTGACTTACAGGATCGCACATTATGGAAACCCTTCACTAAGCACTCAGCCTTCAACACAATATTGTTGTCAAAGCAAGTGAAGTTTTGTAAGTACTAAAGCACTCAGCCTTCCACAAAGTCTGAAAACTTTCAACAACCAGTAGCCAAACATTCTCATCTTCACACTACGGTCAGGTGCCAACAAGCCCAACTGATGGTTTTTGATAGCCATGATCTTCAGACTCTGAAGTCAGGAACTACTGACTTTAATAAGCTAATTTAAACTTGCACAAATCAGACATCTCTGGTAATTCCGCTCTGCTTTTAATCTCTTGAAAAGTATCTTTTTTCAATGTACAGAAAGATACAAGATGACTATAAAGACTACTGAGGAACCTCTTGTATGTTGAAAATCTCCTCAAAGCTACCTATCAGTATCTATTTTTAATAGATATTGCAATTTCTCAGTTTTACTGTGGTAACAAAAAAACCCAAAGCAACAGTAAGCCAGAGAAGGCTGTGGGATGGGAGTGGGCAGAAGTCAGATGTTCTGGGGGGGGGGGGGGGGGGGGGAGGAATCTATGTCCACTTTTTGGTGAAAGTAGTCTACTCTATTAACAGGCTATTAAAAAAAAACTAACTGAGGCTTCCCACGTACATGATTAGTATGTCATTTCTTCAGGGGCAAGAGTTTTGATCATCATCTAGATGTGTCACGTTTTCAAAAAGTTTTGGTTTCATTACTAGCATTACAAATTTGGTAAGAGTGCAAGAGGTGCTATCAGCAACTCACCAGTGCAGCAATAAGCCCTGCACCCACCCAAAAAGCAAACGCTCTCCCTCAAGGGTGCACAACACTAAATTTCAAATATTCTGTTGTCTTAGAGGAACCTATAAAAAATATAATGTTATAAATGAAAAGAAAGCCCTGAGAATGCCAGCACTGTTACCCAGTTCAGCTGATATCCCTGTTTCAGTTAACCTGAGATCCAGATAGGTGAAAGTTAATTTGCTTTATTTTTAAATTCTAGAGAAGATGACAGTCTGTGCAGTTTTCCACGAGGCTGAAAAGACCTCATGGGCCAGGAATTAAAAATCTGCAACTGCCTGGGCAATAATGAACTTTTAGTTCAATCCAGACCATYGGAATAGTCATTTTACATGTCTAGACCTATTTAATCTGTGCAAGTACTGAATAGCTTGATGGATACAGGTTTTTGTTCCTCTTTGTTTTCACGCAATTTGAAGAATCGCCAGGATCTAGCTGAGTGACATTTATCTTGTTACAGTTCAGATTTACTTTAAGATTTTAAAAAAACAATCAGACTAATGAAACTGGAGCATTCAGACGTTGTTAGGTTTTCCCTCCACACATACACACATCTTGGAAAGTACCTTTTTAAAAACTGGGCCCACTTGAAAACTGAAATTTCAAATAACATACTTGTTTGCTTACAAAATTTGAGTGTCTGCTTTCCCTCTCCCCTTCATTCAACCATCCTGCCAGGCTTGCATTGCAGCTTTGAAGGCTACCAGAAACATCCAGCCACTGGGCACCTTGTGGAACAAAACAAGTTTATGACAATCCTAGATGTGAGACACTCGTCCAATGTGCCAAAATTAACACTACTAGAGCAAGAATAATAGTGGTGTATTCATAACGTATCTGTTCAAAACAATTCTCCCTTCTCAAGGGAAAAAGTGAGTTCATGGATGACTGCGCCGTTGCTGGCTCAGAGCAAAGACAGGCACGGTGAGGGCCAGCAGGCAAAAGCCTCCCTGCACAGTGCTGACCTCGAGTCACCCATCATGCCTGGCCTCCGCTCCAAGTTTATTGGTTGCACGTGTGTTTTGTAACACCCTGTACTGCGTATTCTTGGAACATACTTTCCAGAGAACCAAAGGGACAGGGCTCACCCCTCCACGACCACTTCCAAACCAATCTCACCAGCAGCAGCAGCATCCTGCTCCTCAAGATAAACTAGCAGTTTATAGAATAGTAAAGGATCCAACCTCTACATTTGCGTGCTCTAAAAGCAGGTGACCTGTGAGTCAAGAGACAGAGCAATAAATTATTAGGAAAAACAAAACACTACACTAAAAATAGTGTACACGAGCAGCATATGAAGAACAACAGTTTTTATCCAGTCAAAGCTCAAGGCCCTCCACAGCCTCTTCTGTATTCTGTGCAAAAACAACTGACATAAGCAAAGACAGATAAACAAATAAAACCCAACTTTAGCTCTTCCTTGATAACTTGCAAATATATATTTAATCAAAAGTACACAGCAGGAAAAAAAAAAAATGTTGAATTTGGGACCAGCAGAAAAGCTATTAATGTCCAAAGTAAATATTCAATGAAACTTAAATCAGAAGATGTGAAAATTACTTTCTTTTAAGGAAAATTGCTCCAAGCTGCCTTCAGCTCAGAAATGCCCAAAAGTCACTATCTGCTACACATCAGCCACTGGCATAGTACAGGCAACATTAAGGATTCGCCCACTTGTCAGGTTTAATAGATTTAATAAATTATTGTGAATGCTCAAGTTGAGCATCAAACAAAACAAAAAAACCACACCCAAACATTACAGAATCCAAGTGCCTGATAGACATACTTGTTTTGTCAACCCTTTCAGTTACCAAAAAGATTACACAGAGATTTTCTGTTAGAAATCAATAAAGAAAACAAATTTCATTACTATCAAGTGACAACAATGCATAATTTTGTTGGAGGAAGAGGATCTTTTTTTACGAGAGAACAAAGAAGTAAGTGTAGAAGAATAGAGTCAAAAAGATTTTAAATTTACATATGACTGCATTGGCTATTACTGTGAACAGCTGTTTTTTGCAATAACTTATCTTCAAGAACTAATAAAAAACATATCTGAGAGATTTTTAGCACAGAACATTTTATTCTTACCATCTGAATTAGTGGCTGATCTTGAAAGGACCAGAATCTGGCATGGGAATCCAGACAACAAGCAACCTGCCCTCTTTATCCCCAGAAAAATGTGCAAATTGGGTTCACTACACCCTTATTGCTGGGTTGGATCCCTAGCATTTAGCGAATTGCTTTCAGCGTGAGTTGGGTTTACTCTTTACTATGGAAAAAGACCGTCTGAAATCCTAAGATTTTCCTCAGAGAGAAATTCTTCACAGCCCAAGCTGTGATGAAGCTGGAAACACGCCCTGCCAGTGGGGCCCTCTGGGCCGGGCACAGCCCACATGAATACCACCAGGGCTTCAGCTAGCAGATGGCAGTGCCTTATCTGCCTGCTCAGGGAAGTGCCAGCAATGCCCGCAGGATTTCTCATGGAATTCATCACCGAAAATGAGTGTGAAAAAGACATAGAAAAGATTACGCCTCACCAGCATCCAGCCTTGTGAGGAAGATACGTCTGGTCGGTGTCTTAACAGGAAACCTTATTTTCCTGTTGTCTTTTTTGCCTCTCAAAACATCATCTTCCATAACAAGCAAATGACTTTTTTTAAACTTTCAAGATCTTCCATGGCTTAGCACCATTCCTGTTGTCTCCCACTCACTAGTGCAGTAAACTTCCAGTTAGCCTCTGATTACTTTAATCACTTGTACTTCCTCCCCGCTGTGTTTTCCTGTAGTCGGGAAGAACACACTTGATGCAAAATGACTCTGCTTTCCAGCTTCTCTGTTACAGTGATAAAGGCTTGTTAGCCTGTACACTGGGAGCACAGTTTATCTGTCTCATCAGTATTATCCCTTTGTTTCCTTACAGCCCTCTGTTGGAAGTCATTGATTTCGTGTTTGATACTTGCACAAGGTCTGAGGTGATGATGGTCTTTTGTTCCATGCTTGTATAATACCCAGCAAAATGTGATACCTGAATGTGCCTCTTAATTTGTATCACAGATAACAAATAATAATCTTCAGCTAAGAACTCCAGGAATTTGCTTCCCTTCTCTTTAAAAGTAATATTATGACTGAGTTATACACCTGGAGGCTGAAGAATTCCTTGATCCATCTAGACAATCAAACACAGCAATATGATACACTCTGGAAATACAGTTTGAGAATATAGCAGCTTGGTAGACATCTACATGAAGGACTTCATTCTGTAAAGAAGCCACTGTTGTAGTGTAAGACCCACAGGCATAGATGTACCTCACAAAAACAGCAAGAGCTGAAGAAACTACGTGTTCTTAACAGCATTGATAAAACAGACTTACAACAGGTTGTTTATGCTTTATGAGAAGTGACCTGCGTTCAGTAACATACACAGGTCTTGTTCACGGCTTTCCCAGGGGACCAGATCAAAACCTGCCTCAGAAGCACTTCCCTCCAGTAGTTTCAGTGCCATGAAGTTTAGTCAATACCAACACTCCTTCAGGTGTCCTACCCTAAAAAGAGATATTGAACCTTCTACTTTGAATTTAAGTCTAGCAGGTACAGAAACTGTAGAGTAACTTTCTTATTTTTTATAGCAAAGATAGCACTCGGGGTCCTTCTAGATTCCTGCTCCCAGCAGCCAAAGGCAAGAACCTTAGCAAAAAGAGCACAAAATAGGGCTGTAGCAGTATTTCTCCAGAATACTCTCCCAGTCTTTAACAATTGAACCGAAGGGGCAGAGAAGGTCCTTGCCCTGTCCAGTGGCAAACAGCATCAACCCCCTCCGTGGCCCCTGCTACAGACCTCCACTATCCTACAATGACATTCCCTTACTCCCACCGAGGAGGACAAACGCCTGGCTGCAAGTGCAAGCCAGATGAAAGGCCACATCCACCCCACAAGCTACAGGTTCTTCCTTGCTCCTCTGTACCATGACCAGGCCAAAAACATAGAGCTTCCTACCTCCTTCTCCCTTTCCCCCTTGCAATGCTATTCTAGTTGCAGCAGGTAATTTTCATGTTAAGTTAAATGAAAAGGATTCAGATAGAGCAGCTCAGATTATAAACTTTCTTATTTAAACTAATGCTTTAAGTGCCAGGCATTTTAAGTATACAGTCCTTCAGACACCTTTTAGAAAGATCTTATAAGAACTAAAATACTCAAGGCCTCTAGGAATTCATATCCACATTCCCTTAGTTTACGTTTTCTCCTCCTCCAGCTAGTCTGCTTTGCCTTTTAAAATTTATTTTAAAGTCGTAAAACCAACAAGTCATCTTCAGTTCCATAAACTTTGCTAAAACTGGAGAGAAAAAAAGTGTTAGTTGCCATGGCAGCAGTGAGGAGTCTCTGGGTCAGGATGCAGAGAACTTCTCTTGTTCTGTCTGATCATTTGCATCAGAAGTTCAGCCATCTGTTATTAACTATTTAACAACAGTCTTGCTTGTTAGCGCTGGTGCTTGCTATTTAAGTTTGCAGAATCTAACTCCCCACCTTCACCCCTTTTGTAAAGCTCCTAATTAATGTGGAAATTCATCYGAGGGCTCAGTTATCTTTCAGGTAGGATGACCACCATTACTTAAACTTGGTCAATATTATTCTTTCTCACCAAGGAAAAGGCATAGACTTATGCAGACACCATCRTCTGGAAGCAGCAGCTTTATTGTCGGAGACATCAATTTGAAAAGAATTTCATCAGACAGTAGATGATGTGGCTGAACTGCAAGACAGGCATTTAAGCATACTCCACTATATGTTATATTCCCGAGTTCCATAGCATCCCTCGTTCTTCTATATACCATCTTCTCAGTATTGCAGAAGAAAACAGTTTTGTAATTTTATTTCAAAGTATGAACAGCATAGACTCAACTATGTGATACTAGCAAGGAAATATTGCCTTTTATCCTCTAAGAGAATCTGGAATATATTCATCTACCAGCTATATACATTAAGGAAACAAAAACTTAGTTCTCACTTTTCCAAGCTTAGAATTTTGGAGTTAAAAATCTTTTACCTTATCTTGACTTCACTATCTTAATTCAAATCTCTATGACCTAAAGCGAAATACTGACTCTTTCTGAATCTAGTCCTAGGAGAACAGGCCAGTCTTGTTGCTCCTCACTCATCATGCTCTCAGAAGAAAGTGGGAGGCTATACAATGACAAAAAGGGAACAACATGACTGTTTCTTTTACTGTTCCTAAAACTACTTCACACACACACAAAAAAAATCAGCGCTATTAGGAACAAGTAAGAGGCCTTCAGCAGGAAGTCCTTGTTTCAGTCATTTAACAAGGAAACACTGCATCATGTGTGCTAAGAGCATTCTGTTCACAGGCATAGCCAGTAAAGCTCAGAACCCCAAACTTATAAAGTGGAAGAAAAATTTGAAAAGTATTTATGTGGGAATATGGAAAGAGAGTTGCAGAGCACCAGAAGACTAATTCACACATCCAAATAACAAGAGAGTATTTCCCAGGCTAGTCTTTCATTCAGATGACAAGCAGACCAGCAGCCTGTTATATGCACTAGCAATCTGTGTGGCAAGACCTGGTRCAGAGACAGCACTGGCTAAGATGCCTTCTCAGATTCTACGAAGATGAGAGATTTGGTAGATAAACAATATGTGCATAGAATAGATCTGATATGATGCAATGGTTTGGAGACCCACGTGATACTGTATCAAAACAAGAACCCAGACAGTTTCATTACTTCTGGTTCCAATGAGAATGATGCAACTAAACGGTCTAGAAGTGTCTGAAAAGGGTTTTTCCTTCAGCATATTCAGGAAAAGTCTCCATTACAGATATTCAACTTCACATGTGAAGGCTAGGTGAATTACATCCAGGGCAGCTTTCTGACTATCAAACCATGTCAACTCCAGAGACTTGGTTCAACTCCAAGAAGCTACACGAACACTGATGGCATACCTAAGCCCAAGATAAATACAGTCACACTGGGGAAGAACTGTTAAGCACATTTTCTACCTACATGTGAGGCACCTACTAATGCTGCTGAGCTGCCTTTTTTTTTTTTTATTTATTTCCCCAGGATAACTGAAAAACAAGAAAATGAGAAACAAACCAAACAGTGCAAATGCACTGTTAATAATAAAGCTTTTAAGGAATATTCATAAGGAGAAGAGATAGAAACACTCAAGAATTCAAGAATTTTATTTTAATGGACAACACATAAAACATTAGACATATAGTACGTAGGTTAAGTAGGAGCTGATACTCATAACTTTATTACAACATCATGTCAGTTAGAAATCACACCTACAAGCTGGAAACTTCTGCAGCACTGCTGCTAGAACAGAGCTAGCTATCAGGGTACTTAACAAGCACACAGGAAAAAAAGGATAGGACTTGTTAGGAAGTGTCCTCAGGTGAGGAATGTAGATTAAGAATCCCATTATTTTATCTGAAATAAAGAAAAAGACAAAACAAAAAGCCCAGAGCAAGCTATTTTCATGACATCTGACCTCTTCTACTGCAGTTTCTTTCTGTATTCATCTTCTCTTTGTGCTTTCCTGCTTCATCTCTCAAGACTTTGATGTTACAACCTGTTCATTGTCATCTAAGTGGTGGGTAATTTATCTTGTGGAACTTTGTCAGAACATGTTTGACCACCCAAAATCCTCCTCCTAGCTAGTGAGGCTACCTCCAGCTTCAGTAGGTTTGCTTCAGTATTTGCAGTCCAGATTATTTAGAGGGTGGGGTGGAGGGAAAGGAACAAGGCTAGCAGACTAAAGGCAGATACTGTAATTCTTCATCAGAAATGCAAGGAGCTCTGAAAGAACTGAGATGAAATTGATGATGGTGGAGCAGCATGAAGCTCCTCGGGTAATTTTTCCAATGCTATTAACCTTCACCTACAAGGCCTGCCCTTAAGCAGTTAAACAGTAACCTGCAAAAGTAAAAAAGTTACAAAAGAGACAATATATGCTTCTCACTTAAAAAATTTCTGGGAGCATGGCCAGGCCCATAAAATTGTTTTTAAACTTTATTTGGGAGGATAAATGAGGACATTACAACTCTCAAGCTGTGTAAAAGACTGCTCATTTTAAAATGGACACCAGAGCCTACTACAGAATTCTGAATGCATAAAACAAAAGAACATTTTTGATAGTTTTAGAATTGAACTGTGTCACACAGCACAATTCAGCTCTTTACAAGTTTCCACATTGTAAGTCATGTTATTAAGCTTTAATAGTCTTCTACTCAAAAGAATAAAATGTTACATAGGGTCAAAATTTAAAGGCTTAACAGAATTTCAGCCAAGAATCTAGTTTGCCTCCCTTTCTCCTAATATATGGTAATTTTCTACATAGCAAAATGGCAGACATTAAATTAGCACATTTAAAATTTAATATATGCAATTACGAAATTTCACTTTGTCCTCTCAAAAATTCCTTACTACTTTATAAAGCAATGCTTCAGTGATTCAAAACCAATATTACCACACAAACCACAAGAGTACACTAGTGGAATTGTTCCTCCTCCTGTATCAGGAGGTGAACATCTAATGTCAGCAGGCTCACTTAAGCTAGAGCTCCGGTACCCTTCAGAGGAATACCAACAAGCCCTAGACCCAGGATGAAAATATATGCAAGTACTTGATCGGAACAACATTTGCATTTTCAGAGAACAGGTTTGCATAAAAAGGAATGGATAATCTTCAATTCAGCATTGAGTTCAGTATGCTTTTTAATTAGCTTTAAACATAGCATATAGTTGAGCAATCAGTAAGCTGCTAATTAAAAATACGTATTTTCAGTTGCCCCCAAAGCTGACAGATTTGCATCAGCTTCATTTGCCCCAAGACAAACAAGTAGTGGCAAAGGGCTGATAACGCCTTCATGCATTGTTTCTAGCAGAAATCAAAATACTGTAATAGTTTCCTCCTGCTGGAGGAAAAAAAAAAAAAAAGAAAAAAAAGAGAGAGAGAAACTTGACCTACATAACAAGGCACAGAAGAAACTCAGTTAAGCTTCAGGGTGGTTTTGGGAGGGGGGAGAGGTTTTTTTCTCCATAACAATGAAGAGTCAAGCAGTTACATATGGCTACACTAACTACAACTGTTAGCAGATTTGACATTTAACTAGATGTCTCACTCTTAAGGCTTAAAAATATCCCCCTCCTGTTCCAGGCCATTTAATACTCTTGCCCTAACAATGTAATGAATTAACAGAGTTAATTTTTAGGCTGTCATTACTTTCCTTTAAAGGGAGGTTGAAATAGAAGACCTCACAAAAATCCAACCTTTCATAGGCTCAGTATACAGAACGAAAGGAAGAACATATGGTGAAACTGTTTGTTTTTTTAAAGGAACTATTTACAGGCTAAGTACAGCACACTTCTCCAGCTCAACCGGAGAGGCAAACTTTAGTATAGACGGATTTTAAATCACCGTTCATAGGAAAACACCAACAAAAATTGCAGATTACCCTCACAGTTACTCGGCTTGAACTTGTTTCAAGCCCGGGAAGACTGTCCGGCGCGGTGCTACCGGCCTTCACGCCTCCCCACCGCCGCTCCTCCCTGCGCCCTCCTCCCGGAGCCCCCTCGCCCCGAATCGCCTGCTTCAATTATATCCTCAGCCACATAATCCAAGGACACCCTAAGTCTGGGAGAGCGGGCGCTGCAGCCAGGTCCCGTACCAGGCCGCCGGCGCAGCCAGCCAAGCCCGGGGGGAGCGGGAGCAGCCCGGGGGGGCCCGGTTCCCTGTCGGTACACACCTTCTCTGCGCGGCCCTGTGCTCCCGCAGCGAGCCCCGCCGGCGCGCCGGCGCGGGTGGGTGCCCACGGCATCTTCCACAAAGGAGGCAGAGTAGGGGCGCGCATAGCAACAGGGCCGGGCGCCGATTGGCCCCGCCGGGCGAGCGCCGGCCTCCTCGGCGGCCCGGCCCGGCCTCCCCCCGCCCCCGGCCGGCTCCGCCGCCCTGCCGGGGCAGGTGAACGGGGCGGGGAGGGGGGGCGGGAGGAGGAAAAACCCGCAGCAGCAGAAACCACTGAAATCGGTACTAAAGCGCGACTGTTAACAAAAAAGAAAGCGCGTTACTGCCACGCGTGCCCCCGCCCAGGGAATAGGCTGTCGAGGAACTGCCGACACGCGTGGGAGGGCGGGGAGTGCGACCTCCCGGCAGGCCGGGGCACCCACCGCCCTGCCCCTCCGCAGCCCCCGCGGGGGCAAACGCTGAGCCGGCAGGAGCCGCTGACACCCAGACGCTGGCACTTTGTCCCAATTCCCTCTCGGAGGGGGATTTTAAGGCCACTGAAAAGCCCGACGCTGCCTCGGCCGCCCCCAGCAGCAGCCGGGCACGGCCGGCGGAGCCTGCGGGAGGAGGAGAACACGGCGGGCACGCTGGCGTTTTGCTACCTGTACCAGCAAATAACTCGAAGTTCAGAACAGCTTCCAAGCATCTGTACGTTGGCACTGCACACTTAAATGTTCACACACAGCACCAGTTTTGAAGAATCAGCCCCAAATAGCAGCATACGCGAGGTGACGAATATTTACATCTGGAGCGGAAAAAGACGACAGCCCGTCCTCCCCCAGCCAGCACAAGCTAACTTCCCACAGCACTTTTTCCACTGCTCCACTCAGTCCACTCGGAAGCAGTTCAGCTGCCTCATCCCTCTAACCCTTACAGCATACGCAGCAGGGAGGAAAATCCCATTACTAGCTCTCCTTGCATTACTGTAGTTCTTAAACCTACCTGATGAGCTCCCTACTTCAGTATTTTTTCTGACCCCCTCCTCAATTTTTTAGTGGGCACTTTTGGGGACTAATTTATGAAGTTGTTTCAAGCGAGCAGTCTCAAAACTGCATGTATTATTCTAAGTGCAGTCTAAACAACATGTTGTCCGCATTAAACAATTTCATCTAGTTCTTACCTATTTACAAGAACTAAAGTCAGATGACAGTCACCATATTAACATAATCAGCACAAAAAAAACCCTTACTCTCAGCCTAACCACGTCACAAAACAAGAATAAAACTCTTGTTCTGTAATTAGATGCCATGAAACTATGAGAAGTCCAGATCAAACTAGACTTCACAACCACATTCAAAATCCAGTAGCACTCACTAACCCATTCAAGASCATGGAAAACATACTACTCACTTCACAGAACAATGACTTCTCCCCACTCACATTTTATATAGCAGTATCATTTAGCTGTGGTTGCGAGAAAACATAGCCTATACCAGATTTTTAAGTAGACATTTTATCCGAGGAAGGTTGGATACCTTTTAGTAGTCGGCCCATTTAAAGATTGTAAATACAGATAGTGCCTTACAGAAAGTTATACGCAAAACATACCATTTCATTAGTCACTGACATTCAAGCTTCCTGTATATTTTATCTCAGTTTGCTTTCCAAGTATTTTTCTTTCATGGAACATTTACTTCTACAAAAACACCGTAGTTTACATAGTTGTCTGAAAAAGCAGTTTCAAGTTTTCTTGATCAAGCAACCACCTAGCCTTTGATGATTTTATATGAAACAGTTATTCAATATCTATGGGAGGAATGGGAGGGGTCAGAAGAATATTTATCACATTGGTAAACACAGTATGTTTAAAAGTTTTGCTAACAAGAGGCAGAAGCAACAACCTCGAGTCAATTCCCATGGGGGCTGGCAGAGACAGTATTCAAGAGCCACCAGTTGTTTTTACAGGCCAACTATCAATGTTTTAGTGAGGAGCAGCTGCCTTTAGATGACAGGCATACCTACCCACCATAATGCTCCTGAGCAGTCTCCCCACACTGGGCTACTGTAGTGCAACCACAAAGATCCTTTTCACACCTGATATTCTTCAAATACAGTAAAAGTAGGACAGCATGTTGACGCTCCAGCTTTTAAGCTTACTGTCCTAAGCCAGCTGTAGATATACACAGCTGACCTCTGTGCATATTTGTGGAAGAACACCCCAGAAATGGATGCGTCTGGCCTAATAAAATGCTAAATTTAGAAATTACAATATCAGACATTCCACCAAACAAAACCCACCTTGAAGCATGGTACTCATTCATCAGTTTGATCTTGTATTCTTCCACAAATTCCAGTAGAGGCACAAGATACATATGATAACAGGACATTGCTAGTGTGACTGAACTTAAGAGAATACAGTAGCACATAGAGATATACATAGGACTTTATCCTAAGCTACATATTCCACCATCATAAAATATCTGCACTTAAAATACTTAATAACTTAAATACTTAAAAATGCCCCTGCAGTTTTAATACTGTGCAAAATGACTAATAATAAGCAAGATAAACACACTGTATTTTAACCCACCTTCTGCCACAAACAGGATAACACTTATTAAAATAAAAAAGATGAGGTCTTGACAAGAATGGATTTTATCCAACACAAACCTTAGGAATAAGCAGTCCTACACATGTCACAAAGCAGGAAATCCCAACCAAGCGTGATTCATCTCAGTATCAAGTCAACTACGCATCAATTCAGCAGCACTTGCCAGTAGACATAATTGGCATCATCCCTACGTTACAAAAACCACTCAACTTTGGCCTTTGGAGGGCCATGCCAAAGCACATGGTGTCTAGTAACGAGCTAGTTCAGAAAAACACTCTAGTTCAGATTCCAGCCCTGCCTCGTGCAGGAAAAGTGAGGGGTGCATGTGACCCCTAAGGAGCGAAGCATAAGTGACTTCATGGCACCTAGTTGTAGAGACGAGCTAAAAACAAAAGCACGTTTCTACCACTGTATCCCTTGCTTGAAACAATCATTTTGGATCGAGTTGTTAATTTCAGAATATAAAAACACTAAGCACTCACGTAGACAACCCTATTCCCCTTCTTCCCCCTCAGATGCTCAATTCCTCAGAAAAAAGCTGAGGTCAGTTCTTGATGCTTGCAATGCATGTTAAAGACCTGATAAGATAGATATACCATGCATAGTCTTAATAATTTATGTATAGCTTTCCTTTTTCTGATGTTTAAAGCCAAATTTTGAGTGAGAAAGGCTACATACACTCTATAGCACATCTAGAAAAGTGGAAAGTATCAGATGCTAACATTTCCACTATGATTTTAAAACAAAATTAGTGCAGATCATAAAGCTGCTTAACATTTCATACTAGAAGCTTAACTGAGAATGAATACAACCAGCTTATAAAGAGTATCCTAAAACATTTATGAAACTGAAGGCCATTATATATTCTCAAAATGAAGATGGGATGAAAGAACATACAATGCATATCAAGCAGCATCACTTAACCTTTTCTCTCTAACAGATCCAAAATACTTTCTCACAGAAACTCATTAAATCAGTGACAGTATCAGTAGGAAACATCCAAAGGCAGTACAATAATAGCCAGCTATGCCAATTTTAGCGAACTTAATTGCTCGATGTAAGATGAGGCAGATGTGCATTCTAGCAGTTTTACACTGATCTCCTGATCTTTACCTTCAAATTTTTCTAGTATTATCAACTATTGCTCCTGTTTCAGCTCCATAAGCTGGCTGCTTGGTTCTATTCATTCACTTTTTAACAGCATGCACACTTCTAAAAGGGGTCTTCCATGCCTTCCTTGCGCTAACATGGTGTAAGCAGTTAATGCTGTCTGAACATCCTACATGGGGAGTACTGCCACTAGTGTAGCAATCATTTCCCAGCCCTCTCCTCCAATCTAGTCATCCAGATACATTGTTTCTCATGGCTTCTCCACAGTAAACAAAATTTCTTTGGGTATTTGAATAGCATGTGCTTCAAAAGGAAGAAGCTGTTTCCCCTTCAAAATAAAGCAAAACAAAACCATACTTTTCATTAAAAAGGCATCTGAAGTGGGAAACCTTGCATAGGAAATATGCATAAAGAATTATACAGCAGAGAAAAAAGGATTTACCTTTGAGCAGCGTGAGTGTTGACATTAATCCCTTTCCCCTAACTGTGCATTCCCAGTCCATACTGATCTTGACGATTTTGTCCCCATTCAGTTCCTACTGATAGGAAACTCCTCCTCTTTTACTCCACGTCACTGGAATATTTACTAAAGCTCTTCTCTTCCTGATGCATCTGTTCTCTTCCCCCCTACCCGCAAGTCCAACTACTTCATCAGAATTAAAAGCCTGACTAACAAAAAAGAGCAAGTAAATTGAATGTCTTACTGGGGCTGTGTTGTAAATATTCAGAGCTAACATGCAAGAAAATGCACTGATACTTGTGACTTTACAGAAAACTGCACAAAGCATCAACACAACGTATCAAAAATTCACTCTGCTAACACAGAAGTTATGCCTTCAGCAACTAGTCATCACAGACATTTCCTCAGATTTTACTCTTAACCACCCTCTCTGCCCCTCCAAGTCTGCAAAGCTTTCTACCAAACTTGCTGACCTGCCTGAAAGCGCAAGCGAGCCATGGTTTGTTTCACTTACATTGTTGGGCTAGTGCCCAGGCAGGGAATCAAAGAGAACAATACCTGGTAGGGGAGAAGGGCGTCCCACCACTCTGAAGAAAGAGTGTGCTGACCATAACAGCTCTTCCTGCACCTCTCCTTCCCCTGACCCTCACAAGAAACCATGACCACGACCTCCCACTGTGGTACTGACTGCACTGAGGATACAGGCTGATACTCGCCATCCTCAACTCTTCACTGAAGTTCTCTCTCTGCCCTTCCCTCCCCCATTATACCCAACGACAAGATGATACTTGCACAGCACCCTGAGAAAGCAGCTTAATTTATTGCAGCACAGAGAAGTGTGAAACATGCCCTAGAAATCCTGAAGGCTCATCAGTGGGCAAAAGGAATCCCTGCATGCACAGCACCATTAAGAGGTTAAACTAGAATACGCAGTCACCTGCTTGTAGTCTCACTAAAGAAGTTCACAGTCTAAAATGGACTGACTTACCAACCTGGTTCCCAGGGATCTTAATGGAAACAAATCACTAACTTCACAGGATACACAATGTAAAACAGATGACATGGCACATGTACAACCAGAGATTCCTTATTTCAGATATATTCTCTTTTTTTATTATACCTCAGAAGAAAATCCATCTTGTTTTTTCCCTAGGAACAAAAAAGTCATACTTAGCAATAGGTTTGGGAAATGCATTGATCACGGCTAAGAGAAAAGTGTAAGTGCCCCGTGGTTACTGGGTACTACATACCTGGACAGAGAGAGATTGGATGCCTTCCCACAAAATGGAAAACGGACAAATCAAAATAAATGTGTACGACAGGTGGGGGTAGTTGAAGAACTCCTCTTCAAGAAACAAAGTTGTCCAGAAGACTTCTCAGAAAGACTATTTTGTTCACCTTTAGTCTTAATAAGTGTTCTTCCATTCAGAACACCCATGGAAGTGTCATTAGTATTCCACATATGTGGAGTGCTTCCTTCCCCATGTGTTCATCTGCCTCCACTGATTCATACACAGCTCTTCTCCAAATTATCCCTGAAAACGTCCTCATACTATCCCATTACATCTTTGCATTTTGAGTCAACATAATGTAGTAATACCATCCCAGATAGTTAATTTAAATAGTTTTGGTCCCCAAGCTAACATTAAAAGGTAATGCAACAATCACTAGTGAAAAGAACTAGTCAGGCCCATTTAACATGGAAGAAAATATATTAATACAAGCAAGTTAAGTATAAACATTTTATTTGGTCAGAAAAACACTGAACTGTTAAGAACAGCTAGAGAATTTTCATGACTCTTACAACTCAATTACACTGTTTACAAGTAGCCTTTATAAAAATCTCTCTTCCAATCTTGGTACAGTTATGCATGCAGATCAAGAATAACTGCACATGGCTTTGGCTGTGTGCTTATAGCTATATTCATGCCACCCTGCACCGGACAAGCAGAAAAAGGAATATGTAATGAATGTGAAGTCTTCCAAAGTCCAACTACCTACCCAAGTCCAAGAGGCACTCTTCTGTATTTGCATTCACCCAGGTTTATAGACATCCTTAATTGCCTACTTATACATGAAGTTTTTGTACTCAGTAGTACAAAGGTGACCATACAATTGTACGTGCACTTTAAAACAATTTAAACTTAAAAACTGGCTTCTGTCTAAACATTAAATACAAGTGACCTGCAAAGACTGAACAATTTACTGCCACCTTGAAAGACAACGATGTGAGACACCTTCAAAAATCTAAAAAACACAGTTTACTAAGTATCACATCAGAATGGAGAAAGTAGTTATTATAACCATAATTATAGTTAAACTGTAAGACCTTATTGACTAAAAGAACAGCTAGTAACTGCCGGACTGTTATCCTAAACTTGTTGCTGATAGGATAAAAGGCTATGGCTATTTCACCACCATTTAACAGTTGCTATTAGTAGATGTTTGTCAAAATAACAAAGAAACATTTTGTAAACAGTGAAGTAGACGGAGCAAGTTCTTTTAACAAATGTCATATAGCTGGTTTGTTCCTGTCAGTTACTCTGTTTTCACAGAAGATTTCTAATTTTAATAAGCAGAATTTCGTTTGGCAACAAACTCACATCTCTCATGAGAATCTGTATTTATAAATGTTAGCTTGTTTTTAAAAACATTTAGAAGCTGGCAGACCTCAGATCCAATAATAGTTTCAACACTGCCCTTCACAACTAAGTCCAATCTAATATGCTTCAGCCCAGGGATCTGATCTGGCATGCCAAAGTTTCTCACTTCAGCAAGTAAAGAATACAGTCAGAAGGGTCAGTTATATAGCCCAAGCCTATGGACTTGGCATATCCATAAGCCCCGAAATATCCACCTAAATGCCACTCCAGCAGCATCTGTTTTAGCAACAAGAGCCCCTCTGAAGGTGGCTAGTAAGGACAACTCCAACCAAACAAAAAGAAAATGGCAAAGTTGCTACTAGTATGGTTTGTTCTCTCCAAGGAACAGGCACGCAGTGAAGAACTCTCACTGTCAAACATGGATAAAAGCACTCTTCCAACCCAAGAGCTACTTCTACAACGGGAAGACTTGCCTCGCTGTCGACACTAGGTACGAGTTGCAGAACAGGTAGGAAAACTTTAACATAAGCAGGTATTTCAACCCAAAACTTAAGATTTTCCAATCTTAAGATTTTCCAATTCTACAAATGAATATCCTTAGATTTTTTTTTTTTTTTT
>JAYKAV010000766.1:960714-984909 GCA_035582835.1 Phoebastria nigripes
CCGCCCGCCGAGCAACTCGGTTGTCATGGCAACAGAGCGCCGGCCCGGCTGGGGCCTGCCGGCGGTGGCGGGCCCGGCCCGGCCCGGCGGCGGGGAGCGCGGCCGCCGCTGCCCTGGCGGGACACCGCCCCGCTGCAGTGCAGCGGCGCCGCTGCGGTTTATCGGTTTACCCAAACGGCATCCTTCCCCCCTACCTCCCCCCCAAGTATTTTGGCAGGCAGGTTCCCGCCCCGTGGAGGAGAGCGGCCCCTCACTCACCCGGCTACGGCCGAGGCCGGCGCGGCCCCTCAGCCCGCTCCCGCGAAGGGCCTTTCCTGCAGTGCCGTCAGCTGCCTGCCGACTCTCCCGCTTCGCCCTGTACAGCTACACAGGTGCTCTCACGCTGGCCCCCCGTATTTCCACATGAGCGCGTGCCCATCGCTGTAGGGATTTTTAGATACATATATATATAGGCGCCCGCTGAGCGGTGATTCGAAGTGTGAAGTGCCCGATCCGCGGGAGGTTGTGTCCCCCGCCCGCTCACACCGCCCGGCCAGAGGAGCTGTGAAGGAGGGGCGGAGGCCTTGTTTGTGTCCCTGTCCCCGGGGGGGCCGCTGCCCTGATGCCTTCCCCTCACAGCCCATTGACTGCCTTGCGTGGCAGCGCTGTGCTTGACCTCACTTTACACTGGTAACTATTTTGTGTGGAGAAACAATGGAGTCAGCTGGGCTGTGGTTACACAACCGCCTTAATCCAGCAGAAATTCAAGTTTCCCTGAAAGGGACGGGCCTGCACCATCCCTCGTTTCAAGGCCTGCGTGGCTGCCTGGCAAAGCACGTCAGGAACAGGGGCTGCTGAATGCCAACCTCCCCGTGGCTGCAGCCTTTCCACACCCCGAGCCTGCTACGGCAGGCTGCAAGCACACTGCTAATGCCACCACAGAAAGTGGGGGAACAAGCTGCTGTGGCCATAGGGCTCCCTCTTTCACCAGGGGCCCAGATCTATGCAGGCTCAAGTGGCTGTGGTATCATGGCCTCATGACAGTAGAGGGAATGGGTCTTTCCCCTTTCAGGGGAACACCCTAACTCACCTGGAGACCATACCAGAGCCAGGGAAAGCGCCACAGACAGCTCTATTACTCTGAGTTGGACTTGGTCAGAGAAGACAGATGAGATGATACAGGCCTCTCTTGCTTTAATGTGGTCCTATAGCTGGGATATACACAGACACCGCCGCACCGCCAGTCGTTACACTGGCAATTCCCTGCCGCTGTGATTATTGTTTACAAACACTTCCGTGTTATAGACTGAGCCCTGTGGGAGACATTCACTCCCTACAACAAGATGATTTATAAATATGCACGTCTTCTGCCCTTTCTATAGAGAAACAATGCGCATGGGTCAGTCAACTCCCCACCCTTTCTGGTGTGCCAGGATCCCTGCAGATGCATATACACCGAGGATCTGCATAGCCACCCTCTTCTCACAGCTAGCCAAGCAGCCACTGAAGATATTGCAAAGAATGTAAAGTTCCGTAACAACTCAATTCTACACTGTTTGGCTCATATGAACTGCATCTATTTCCCTCTCTCATTTAACAGTTGTACATCATTACACTGTGAGGGTGCTTCACAGAATAAACTGTCCAGTAAACACCTCTCATTTCAGTCATACCCTGAAATACATAGGCAAGTTGGAGAGTGTCACATGCAGTGCTTTGAAATTACACTTACACGTACATGAGTGTCACTTCTGTTGCTGTGTGACTGCTGTAGATGTGTTTGGTAATTACAGATCTCAGAGCTCTCTGCCGGATGCAATATAATTGTAAATGTAGCAATCCAGAATTATTAAAGGAGGAATTTGACTGAGCAATAAGTAGTGTAGATGTATGTATATGTGAAGTTCAGCATGACTACACTGGGCATGATTCAGCCACCTGCCGGATCCTCCTACAGGTGATAGTCATCCTAATGAAAAGTCACATCCTTTAGGCCACTAATTATTGCTCTAAGACATTACAAATTAGTTTGTAGCTTGTTCTAATATTGGTTTTACAGTCAAAATCAAATCTGCCTTTCTACTGTTTAACTACAACTGTAGCTATTTAACTGTTATGCTTCACGTAGTGTTTTTTAATAGTTTTTAAAGTCTTAATCTAACTTTGGCACTTTTTTTTTAAACAGCTCACCAGACACAGATAGGCCCAACTTTCAAGAAAATGCTCTCTCAAAGCACTTTTTCCATAGTGTTTTCTTAATTAACGAGCCAAATAATAAGTGCACAGTTTCCCATTACTTCATGGTTCATAAGATTTCAAGCCAATGGGAAATGTAGGTGCCAGCCTGAAAACCACTTATCATAAAAAAAAGAAAGTTCTAAGGGATATGACAAGAGCAAGCCAGGTCTGGTGTGCAGAGTCCTGTTCCACGTGACTGCGTAGGAGATTTCAGGGTCAGCTTCCCCTCTTGAGTCAGACCATTTCTGGACCCAGAGAGCAACAGGTATGTCTGAGATACATGCTTCAGGTCCTGCTTCACTTTAGACAAAGAAGGACAGTTTCCCTTTTCACCACATAGACATATAACAGATCTGAAAAAAGCAGAACAGAAAATTGTGAATGATTAGAGAGATCTAATTATACAATATTTCATGCATAATATTAAAAGCAAAATAAGGATAAACATCCCAAACAGATTTGTGGACTTAGTTTGGCTAAAATGACTAAAAATGGCCTTGAACTCATGACTTGCCTCCCGTTCACCAACCAAACGGTGAGYGCTGCATGAATACACAGAGAAAATATGGCATAAGTGGCTTCAACCATGGGAATTCGCTTACACATACTTGGAAATTTTTTGAGAACAATGACAGTAACAATGACTGAAATGCATTTCTGACCTCAGAACCTGAACATCAAGTTAAAACATCTGAAAAGCGTATGGCTGCATTACACATCACACAAAAGCAGGATTAGCTTAGAAACACTAACAGAACTTTAACTGCCCTCCCATTGCCAAGTCTAGACCAAAACGTACTTCTGGGAGCACAAACAGGGACAAAACCAGGTTTCTTATCAGTTTGTGTCTCATGGTTGATTAACTTTGGAGTCTAGACAGCTGAGAGCTTAGGCTGCAACATCCGTGCAGTCAAAGTGCCTCTTGCACATACAGTCTCCAGTGTTGAAAAGTGTGAGTTTTGGTGGCAGCCTCTTTCTCAGTGGAAACCTTAACAGAGCCRCTCTACCTCCTTTTCCGGAAATGTGTCAGACCTTTCTTCTCTTATGAACACGAACCATGTGTGAAGCTTGGCTGAAACTGGCCATTGGATTTTTAAAAAATCCCTACTTGGGGCAGCATGACATAGTGTTGTCACATAAGCCTTGTTCATATAGAAATTAAGTTTTCTTTTTTTTAAAAAATCAAGATAAAGGTATTGCTGTGTTTTCTTTCAGAACTTCAGTACTTTATGCTTTTGGCACAGTCCCTGCAACCTGGAACAGAGTGTATTTTAGGTTATATCCCCAAGTGTCTTTTCAGCTTTAGCTGTCAAAGAAGTGATGTCTGATGCAGCAGATCAAGATTCCTGTGATTCCTGGAGACAATTACTGCCTGTTAAGTGATGTGGCACAACTGCTTTTGACATGGCTGCCACCTCTGTGGTATAAAGCCACCACACTTGGGAGAATATTATAGCCAAAGGATGAAGACAATCAGAAATACACTAGAAGATACAGTATGCAATAAAACAAATTTGAAATGTGCTAAAAAAAAGTATGAAGAATCAACTGTAATTTAATTGTCACCAGTAGTAACTACTTTGGAAAGAGCATTAAAATAGAAACGAGTTATATACTTGTAGGACTCTATTAGTCCACAAGAACAGAAGAGGCAGCTGTTTCTGAAATTGAGAGAATTATGTACCAATATAATTAAAATGTCAATATGTACTAAAAATTTAGTTTTAGGGGTTATAACCATTTTGGGTTTGGTTTTTAATTCATCAATATATACAGATAAGTGGGTCTATTGAATGGAAGAGAATTCATCATCATTCTTTCTCAAGATACCTATAACCACAATAGCAAGGATAGCTTGAGAAAGTTGTCTTCTGTATGTATGCCTACCTTTGCGTTACCACCATTGGCTTCAGCCTCCAGTACTTCTGAGTATATGTTTTAGCCCCCTTCATCTTTATTTAACAGCTAGATTTAAGTATTTTAGTAGCATCAATGCAGGCAGATTCAAAAATAYATTAAAAATGCCCAAACTGCATTTCGCATCCTTATAATTTCCAGGTAACATGGCTCATTATGTTATGCAGAGATATCTGAGTGGCATTAAGGCAGTGCTTCCAGAGTTCCTCCACTTGCTTCATTTCATGCTGATCTGAGAGGCAGGAAGACCTTGATGGTGGGAGCTGCAGAGGAGGTTTTATTCTGTATTCATCTCCAGCCTGTGCAGAAGTTCCTCCCCAAAGCTTCTCACCAGCATAATTTTGAACAGCCCTTAGGCCTCTCTCAGTTACGTTTAGGGCTTGCCTCAGGATCAAAGAGTGGAAACTAAATTCATCTCATCTTTTTGTTTTGAGTCCCCAAACACAGCCTGTTATATCAGAAAGTCTGGCAAGATGGGCTATACTCACGTTCTACAGAGTACTACGTGATAAGAACTTGTGTACTGGGTATGTACTGATACAGTTATACATAGGGATAGGAAATGAAAAMCATCAACCCAGGATGTCCAACATTAGCCCGTAACAATATTTGGGTATTTAAATAAAACAGCCTGATCTTCAAAGGAAAAATCATCTCCAACTCCCATTGACTTCAGCAGAATTTGTCAATCTGCAGTGTTTTTAAAAACCAGCCCACCTCTACTCAGGTTCCTAATTATGGAATTAGGCACCTAATTTTAGATACTTATTTTTGAAAATTTTGGCCTATGGGCTTGATTCTCATCTTGTTACATCAGCGCTCTCTGGTATAAATGCATCAATTAAGTCAATGGAGCTACTTCTACAGGAAACCTGTCCCATGACTGGAAAATCAGGATCTGTGACAGAGTAGGAACAGCAATATTTTAGTTTTCTTTTTAGAAATGCACAAATCATGGTCCTGGTGCTAAATATTTTGAAGAGAGTAAACAAACATAACAAGCATAAATCAACAGGTGCTCTACTGTTAAACCCTGGTGTTTGCTAACTTACAGGGATTTATCTTTTCATACAGTTCCTACACCAAAACCCTCCATTGCTTAATTTCACTACTAATTGGCCCTTTCAAAGTAAAAATATATAGCTATTATCATGTTCTTACCTCCTAAATTCACTTTTTGAAATTAGTAAAATGACATCTGGGTGGTTTTTTTTTCCCTGTGTGCTCTCAAATTCCTTTGTTTTCCAAGCAGTACTTTCTCACTGGAGACACAGCCAAGACGAGAGGAACTATGAGAACAACAGAGCAGTAATGGCACTCCTCTCAAAAGGAAACCTTATCCTCCTCGCCAGAAATAATTTCCTGGACTCGACACTTTGCTACTAAACCTTGTTTACATACAGGAGATTCCTTTAGTTGGAAGCAACCCGGTCCCTGTCCTGTGCTGCTCCTCAAGTTCCCCCAATCACATGGGATGCCCTGTGCCTTCTTCACTCTTCTGGCAGCCACAACAGGAGCTTAGCACCTCTCAGGATGGAATCTCTTCTTCTGCCGCTCTTCCAGAGGCTGAGGTCTAGCAGTCAGGCCTTCTTGCCAACAGAAATTAAGCCCCTCCTGCGTTTCCAAATTCACTTTGGAAACAGTAACTTGTATAATCTCTTCTCTGTTTGGAGCAACTCCTAAAATGATATTTCATAAACGCTGTGTGCTTCTTTAGTAACTGATCTGTGATGAGTAATTAGATAACAGCTCCGAAAGAGAACAGTGCTGTTTCATCTGAAGTGGTGACTGATGGTAATGGAAATATAGAAGTATGAAGGTAAAGACAGATAAAGGTTCTGCTTTACAAAAAGACTAATCACCCATTCTGTGTAAATGTCAGTCTAAGTGGATACCTACTCAGTAAGATCGCAATAGTTAAGTTTTATTGCATCAGCACTTGACTAATCAGGCAGTAATGCACTGAAAAGTAAACGATCTACTTGTGAATAGATCATTAATTTCTGAAAGAGAGCGAAATTATTCTTTTACATAGAAGATCTTTTCTGTGGCTGTAATATTCATTCTAGACTGGAAACAGTATTTTTTTTTTTTTCAATATTTTTTCAAGGGGATTGTGCAAGTTCACTGATGAATCCTAACATTACACAATGTTTACCCAGGACTAAGCTTGGTGGAAACATTAATCAGAAAATATATAGGTTTCCATATTAAAATTGAAGTTTTCGTAGCAACAGCAAGCCCTGACATTCCCTGAACAGAAGCTAGAGATATATGTTTGCCAAGAGAAACAGCAAGATGTTGCCAACAGTAGAAGGTTTAGGGAAAATAGAAGCACAAGAACTGTTTCCAGTCTAGGTCATCTCTCACTACTCAGCACTCTCAGTCTACTTTTGAGCAGGTATATCCAGAAGCTATACCCCAGTTACTCATTGCAGTGATCCGGCAGCAATTCAAGCACCCCATTTATATTATTTCTATTAATTTCAGGGGAAAGTGACTGCATAACACTTGGTAGGAGGTGTTTGGAGTTTTGCAATGCTATTTTCCTATTGCTAATGGCTTGATCTATCTTGCAATAATTTCCAGTGCAGTTCTGCACAAGTAATTGCACCAAATTAATTGCTGGTGTAACTCCCATCTGGTAGGAGTTCATAAAGTTCAACTTCTGATGTCTCTGCCAGCCCTGTTTACTTTCCCTCTCCTACCACAGCAGCTGGGTCATGGTTTAGCACTGTACCAACGAGTCGGCGGCACATCCCAGCCAGCTTCTCCTGGCTCAGGCAGCTCTCTCATCTATGGCAGGACTCACATTCACAGTCTTTGCCCTCATGTGCCTCCACTGCTACTGGCTCCTCATCTGGAGCTTGTAACACAATCACCTTTTGCCAAGTTTTTCTACACGGCTGTCTGCAGACTTGCCATCCCGTTCAGCCTTTGTCAGGCAGGCCTTTGGACTTGCCAGTTTCAGGCAGTGCTCATCCTCCATCACRTTAGTACCCATTTCATAGAAAGGCCTGGCGGTCACAGGGGAAGCAGAGCCAGCATCCCTCCTAAGGTCCATCTTGTTGTACGTCCCACCCTGCAAGCATAGCTGTTGCACCTAGGAGAAAACTGACACAGTGAGCATGCTCGCAACACATTGAAGAATTACTACAGCTACACTGTAGCTGAGCGTATTGAAATTACAGACAACTTTCCACAGGCACCATAAACAAAAAGGATAATTCGTTTATGTAGGGAAGCGATTACCTTGCTGGAACAACAAGCCCAGCCTATAGTTCCACCCAGGCTAAATTAATACCACAACTCCTACTAGACTTACAAGAGAGTAGGGCAGGAAAGTAGCACGTTGTTAAATACAGGGCAATATTTAATGTAACCACATGCATGGTTTACAAGAGAAGTTGCATATCATTTACTAAAGTAGTCAGTGAGTTGGGGCTTATTAGGTAGATGCCAGAGCTATTGCAAAACTGCCATGGCCTCGTTCTAAAAATTTTAGTTGCACAGTTATTAGCGAGAGCCCTTCTAATATATTAATGGCTATTTAGTGGCATATACTACATGTTAACAGTAAAGGCCAAGTGGAAACAGCGCTGAACAGAAAGGGTTGCACATAGTCATCAGGACTGATTTTTCAATACAGAAATGTGAAAATTACCCAGATTCAGGTTTTGCTGGTTCCCAATTTTTTTCTTCTTTTTCTTTTTTAGATAAAAAAGTATTCCCTGAAATTCCACTCATTAGCTGCTGTCCCATAAGTGTATAGTCCATAGTGAAGAACGCTACAGCTCACCTCGCTCATTGGCAGGGTTGGTTATATCAGTTGTGGGCCCAGCTCCACTCTCTTCACTTGCCAAAATTTTCTTGATAAAGACCAAGCCTACATCTCTCACCCCAAGTGTAATGTTTGTAAGCTTTACTGTACCTAAACCAAAACAATTTCTCTTTTCAGAAGTCTGACATCCTCTGAAAGTGAGAGCATAATAGCAACTATAGCAAAAAATAAGCATTAAAAGCTTAAACACTGAAAGGCCTGATTGTACTTCGCTGTGTAAAAAAAAATATAACCGTGCCTGGCAAATGTCATCAATGGTGAAATCCTTGACCCATATACCAAGGTCAGCTCCCCTTCATACAGAGGGAGCTAGGATTTCATCTTGGGCTATATTGGGTAGTGCTTTCTTTGCTACTTTCACACTAGATCAATTATAACTTTAATCCCTACAGTTGATTTATTCTCATGTTGTATAACATTATTTGAAGGGGAAGGGAAGTTGACATTTGTTCAAGGATCTCAAAAAAAAGCAATAAGGTACAGTATGTATACTAAAAAAATAAACAAAATTGTAGTAAGTTATTAAATTGCTCACCTTTGGATGTCAATTAAAACTTGAAAATGAAAAAGGTCACTGTACGTATTTATAGCAAAGTCAATTTTTACTTAATTAGGCTAGGTATTCTTTTAAAAATAGCGATAGAGTTAGAACATTGTAGCTGTATCTGTGCTTATATTGCTTTTGGCTCCTTCTGAATTTCTTGGTTAATTTATCTTCCCTTTAAGTCGTTTAACTGAGTTTCTTTCTTTGCACAAAACATAAGTACCTTCACTGCCTGGAAACACAGAGCCCGATTGTTATCCTGCTTACACCAGTGCAAATCAGCAATGATCCTACCAGTCTATAGAATTACATCAATGTAAAGCTGACATCAGAGAGATAGCAATCAAAGCCCTTGTTTCAAAGTTAATTGTTTTTGCTTAAAAAAAGAAAAGATGAGTACAGAACACATTCGTTCTGCTTCTCAACTGAAATGTCAAAGAAGTGCTGCAGTTTTGGCATCCGATCTGTGTGGGATTTGCACACACGGATCACGTTTCAAAAACAGGGCCCTAGTCACAACCCATCATGTTAAGAGTCCATTTCCTTGCTCTGATTTTAAGGAAGGGGAGGGGTTTGTCCCTGTTTGCTGTCATTGAGATGACTTTTTCCACTGTCCAGAGCCAGTAGCAAGCTGTCATCAGCTATCAGCAATAAAGCTTCAGCAACAAATACGTGGCCCATTTAAAGCCATTCCTCGGCTTTGCTTCACCAAGTCAATTGTTCTGCACATTTAATGCTCTCAGATTTTTACTTGGCAAAGGAAAGAAGCATCATACCAAGACTTGCAATCTTTTTCCCCCCCCTTTCTTTAAATAAATATATTGCTTGTGAAAGGGACTGAGTGGGGGAACTGGGAAGAGGATACATTCACAGAGCTCCTGGGCTCTGGTCTGTCTCAGGAGGCTGCTGTAAACTGCAGCATCTTTAGGGCTGCTCTAACTTGTGGCAGGTGCCTTCGGGATGCCCCAGCACAGCATCAACTTGTGAAGATGTTTCTCCCACTTCCTCCATGGCTCTGGTCACTGTAGCACTGAATCTTCATCGCTGCTTTGTTATCAGCCTTCTGGATTCACCTCCCTTATGTTTAAAAATCTGAAAGCTGGGTCCTCATTGCAATGGAAACTTGCCCTGGCAACAGCCACCTGTAGCCAGAGCCTGTTCGGTCATGCACGGCAGAGGTGAGCCAGGCTTGCATGTGGCAGTTCAGGCACTGAGGGTGCTGCCAGGGCACCTGTGAACCCTACCACCACCGCTCACATTATGCCATGCACCCACTGACTGCTACCTGGCTGCTCCTATTTCCATTTCCCTCTGCAGATTTCAAACGCTGACCAGGAGCGCTGGTTTTTGTTTGCACTGCGGGACTTCCCCTTCTGATAACAGTCTTCTCCAGCTGCGCAATAGGCACCCAAAAGCTTTACCTGGCAGCAGTTCCAGGTGATTGTATAACACTGGCTCAACAATGCTTGTATGGCATTAGCAGAGATTAAGCCTGCACTCGTTACACAAGCCAGAACCACATGATCCAATTGACATACCCTGCCCCCAAACAACTTTCATCAGAAGTTTCAACTGGAGTGATTTAGAAATGACAACCAAATTGGTGTTGTCCTTTTTTTACATCATTACTCGAACACCAAAAGTACCATGGGTGCTGATCAGTTCCTTACATACATATTATCTAGCAAAGCAGTAACCTGAAATTTGTTTACAAAATAAAGCACTTGAGGTACCACAGCATGTGGAGAAGCTACAGTTTATGTTGAAGAGAAAATCCAGAGATTCCCTCACACTTCTCTGGGGTGAGGGAATATATATTTTCAGTGGTATAGTTACAGGGAGAAAAATGGGCAAACCAGAGGTGAAGAAAACAAGGGAAAACCACGCTAAGTTATAGATTAAAATAAACTGCTGAATCTAGACAGAAGAGCGAGACTGATCACCTCTGATCAGACAGTGGTGGTCCTCACTGGCCCCTCAAATTCTGTTCTTACCCACAGTTGCTAGGAATTGCCAGGGCGSCACTGCCAGCACTGACCTCAAAACTGTGGATCCGGAGAATCCCAGGTAGGCAGGTCTGCATTTCTTCTCTCTTTCAGTGGAAGCTAAACAGCATTTCATCCTTCTAGAGTATTTCTGTGAAATTCCCAGGCCATGTACAATGTCAGCTATCATAAAACCAAGCTTAGCTGAACTAGAGAAAAAACATGGGGGGAGCAGAAAATGAATGCCTGCCTAGCACATATAGAAGCTATAGCTCTAGAAGGGTCCGTGAGGATGATGGACGCGTAGTTTGGTTATAAACTTCCTCCACCCTTGACTCTGACCCAGCAGCCAGAGCAGGTGGTGGGGACTCATATCCCAACTGACCCCTTCCCCTTTGCCCCAGGACAGTCCCGGGGGGTGACAAACAGTGTTGTCAGCACAATAAGGTTTCATGCCAGAGGTCTTCAAGGTGGCTGAACCCCCAGAGGAGATTGCTGCCACACGTGGAACACTGGCTGCTCTGTGCACACAAGTGAGAAAGGCAGTATTTACCTACTGAAATAGTTGGAGTTTAATTATTTATTTTTCGTGGCACATAGAGTCTGTTGAGTAATGAGGCTCCATTGTGTGCCACTTGCAGCAGGCATAGAAGAGGAAATATTATTTCCATAAAGAGGTTGTATCCTGGAAAGGCAGGGCAGAAACACATACACAAACAGAGAAGGGAGTTGCCAATGTTCATACTTTAAAAAAAATTTTTAAAAAAATTACTCATTCATGACTTGCTATTATTACTTTCTCAGGTATTCAAGAAATTTGTTAAAACTTGTTTTCATCCTAATAATATTGTGAATGAAATACACAGTAAACATTAAAAATGCCAGAGGAGTAGCTACGATTCTTGATGTTTACTATGTGGTAGTTTAAGTATCATTTGTCATTGAAAGAAGACAAAAATAGGAAAAAACATTAAGTTCAGTCAGAACATAGTGTTCAGAAATACAGGCAGGAATTGAGGATTCACAATAACTATCAGTGAAGAGCCTCATATTTTCAGTCATTTGTTTTTTATCTGGGGAGATAGTTWGAAGCAACACTTTTTCACTGACTTTTGGCAAAGGAGCAGGCATTACAGTATACTTGTATTTCAATGCATGAAAAGGCAGAGTGTTAAAAATGTCTAAAATACCCGTGTTAGCTGTACTGATGCCAGTGAACCTTAAGGAAAATGTGTGTTGCTTGGGATACTCTGTCCTGAACAGTATTTTCAACATGTATAAATGCAGAATCACAATTAGAGGGTTGTTCTAAATTATAATCTGGATTTTCCAAAAATAAACCCTACCCTAACCTCTCCCATGCTGGCTTCACTCACAGGCCTCTCCTTGGCAGCAGTTCCCTTGACTTCACTTAACTCCAGCCACCTCTGAGGTTGGTTCCAGATTCTTTTCAATCCAATCAAGAAAATTCGAAATAAGAGAACGGTGTTAGAGTACAGTTTGCTAACTTATAAAAGACCAGAAAACCTGAAAAATTAATAGCAAAGGCTATAAAAAAAMCGAGGAATAAAAAATACATTACTGGAGAAACAGCCCTTTTCCCGTTGCTGCTCTGAAGTCTCATGCATGCACATTTTTGCACTAAAACCCCTTAAAACCACTGACTTTTCCATCTTTTCAGATTTGGATTTGTCATCAGGTGTTTGCAGATTACATGGAGTACAAGCCTTCTAAACAGCCTCTTTTGGTTTACATACATTAATTGCTCCTGCTGTCAGCCAGAGGGAGATGTATCACCAGTAGGATAATATATAAAGCTAAGTGCTTTCTTGCCAGGGAGTGTAGAATAATATTCTTATTTTTATAGCACCTTTTCCCTAAGGCCCACAAGGCACTTTACAAGTAAGATTGAATTAAGCTTGTCAGCACTCTGTATGGGAAGTAAATATTTCTTTCTCTGTGTTGGAGAAGGGAAACTGAGGCATTAATATTAAGTCCCCAGCAAAGCATTTAGCTGCATGCTTTCAAGCCCTTTAAACTTCTCGCGTAATTTAATTAAGCACATACTCAAGTGCTTTGCTGGAATACTGCCTAAGAAAGATGCTACAGCCAAGTTGCCAATTTAGTCAGCAGCTGGGAAAACACCATGGGTTCCCCATCACTCACACTTTAACAGCAAGAACTTTTTTTTAATCCACTGTTTTCCCTAAAAATAAGATCACATCTTTCAAGTCTCACCTGCGTGGTGCGTTGTCACCTGAGCCTGGACAAGTCCTGGGAGGTGACGTCCTGGCAGGAAACCTGGTCTGCAGGGCYACGTGGGCATAGACCTCTGCGACTCTGCTGCCTGTCAGCATGCTGCAATGGAGAAACGCAGTTTACCGTTGGACAGTTTGGTGTTCAAAGTGCCAGGCTGCGCTGTTTTGATTAAGCACATCAATATGAAATTCTTCAACACTTCGGTATACAGTGGTATTTCTAGTCTGTGAACATTTTTGATGATTCAGGTTTCTGCCTCTGGTTAAAACCCCGTGCAGCAAGGCTCTGAACACAGCTCAGCTCTGTTTAGATCTAATCACGGACCTGCCCCAACTTCCTACCACAGCTCAGAGGCGGCCATCGGGTCTCAAACCTGCTCTTTGGTGTCTCTCTTCCATCCTGTTTTTCCCAGGTCTGCCTGGCTTACCTCTGATCACACAGGTGTGCCTTTCCATCTCCAGTTTGGCTGTTGAAGGTTCAAAGACGCTTAGGTTTTAGTTAGGGCTGGTACTCAGCTGGAGGGCTCGTGGCAGCTGGCAGCTCTCCGAGGAGCGACATACCCGCTCCATACCTAACCACACAGCGCTTCTGGGCTGAAATCCTTACAAAACTGGCAGTAAACCTACATCCAAGTACCATGTATGTTCTGTTTGCTCTCTCTTTCCTAAGGGGTCTAATGGCTATTTGCAGGCAGCCTGGTGGAAACGTGGAGATGCTGCTGTTTACAGCTGTGTATTAATGGAGACTGGAATCGGCTCTGATTTTTTGTTACTACACCAGGCTATGAACAGCAGAGCCTCAGGAGTGGATACGCTTACATGGGAAGGAGGTAGATGCTGACCTGTTTAGGTCTGAACATGAGTGAGAGTCCTGAGGCCCTTGGATTGGGAGATACAGTGACCACCGGTGTCACCACCCCTGGGGCTCAGTTTACCAGTCAGTGTCCAGGAGGTTCTCATTAGACACTGGATGTCAGACCCTCCTCCAGATGTGCCCTTGAACTAACCATGTTATTGTAATTCTGAACACATGTGCCCAGGCAGCCTCTCAGAGCATGGCAGGCTGCAAACCCCTCYGGGGTGCCCAGCTGCACCAGTGCAGGCAGTGAGGACAGGGCCACCCCCTTCCTGCACCCCTGGGCTGTGCATGCTGCYGCAGGCACCCAGCACCCTAACAGCGCCCAGCCTGCGCCGAGGGCTGGGGGACTCTTTCTGGAGAGCCCAGAAGGGATGGCTTTTCAGACAGGCCTTCTGGAGGTAGCCAGATTCAGCTCCCAGCATAACATTGCTCTTGTCCTAGAAATACCTAGAAACCTCTGCCCAAGCTGGGGATTTATTCTGCTGGCACACGCAGGACTGTCCCAGCCCCAGAGAAGCGCCTGTCTGGGAGGCACCTCCCAAAGGACCTGCACTACCCAAGCCATGCCTGCCTGGACCAGAGGCAGCATTTTTCTTGCAAGGTGTGGTGAGGCTACAGCAAACAACACGTGAGCAACCCCCCGGGCTCCCAAATCAATACTGAGCTCAAGAAAAAGGGACCAAATGCTAAAGTGATCCCAGCAGAGGAATACATGAGCACGTGTTCCTGAGCTGAGGGAGCCTATCCCTAGATGAAAGCCAAGGGTCCTCTCCAGCATTTCAGATGCTGTCATTCTCTTCCTCATCACACCAATGACCATACTAACAGCCAAATAAAGTGAACTTGTTTCTGTCCCTAATTGCATGTGACTTCCTGCAATTTAGTGTTTGGCAAGTGAGGCGCAATGTAAAAAAATAAGTGAAACATAAGAAAGGAGCAATCTAAAGCACTTCTAAGGTCAAGTGCTTTGAAAAAGCAGGGCTGTATAACTCTTCAGGGATTTTAAATCTGTTTTTAATGCATATCTTCATACTGATGACCCTACATAAGCAAGCCTGACATAGAAACAACCCTTTTAAATTAATATATAGATAATACAACATTACTAACATTATATATACTCTAATTAAAAAGATAAGGAACATATCATTTCTGTTAGTTGTGAATGACACTTCTTGTGAGCTAATTGTTCTAGGTAGACCTACTTTAGAAGCGAGTGGAGCTGAAAAAGCCGCCAACACCCAGCTGATACAAAGCCCGCTAAAGTTAGTTGAAAGCCTGATTGGTCACAGTGAGCCTTGCACTGGCCACTAATTTCCCACTCCAGAGGTGCATGCAAACCTCCACTGATTTGAGAAAACCATTACTAATCCCAAATGTTAATATCATGAAGTAAACCCTCAAAACTCACGGCACTGATTTTCAATGAAAAAGAATTACAGCTGATAGAATTTGGCATGTCTTATGTGCCTTCTGGTTTTGAAGTTTTTAGGGATTACAATCATGACCTTTTTTTCTCATTTTCACAGTAAACACGACAGCTCAAAGCATCCTCCCAAGTGAAAGTTACAGTTCTCTCTTGTGTGCTTCTAGCCGGTGAGGCTTTAGGGAAAGGCTAGTTTTTCTGAAAGTTCTGATAAAACTGGGAGCAGGCACTCACATAAATCTGAAGGCAAGCTGTTCCTGTGAGCATCCGAAAAGGTCTTCCATGGAGCAGGACAGGTCTGGGAACAGACCAGGGGCTGGGGTCAGCCCAGCACCTCATAGGGTCACTCTTCAGCCAGGCTTGTACTTTATAGTCTTTAAAAACCCTGTAAATAAAAGATACGCTCATCGTTAGGGATGTAAACTCATTGCAAAAGGTTCCATATCTGAGTCAGAGGAGTTTGGATCATACCAGCCGTACTAAGAGAAGCCTGCTAAAATGTCTGATCCACATCCAACCCCTTTTCCGAGCTTGCTGGCAGAGCTGGGGCTGTGGTTACAGCCCATCCCTTCCATCTTCCACTTGTGAATCACCATCTATTCGAGCCATTCATGGAGGGATGCTGCCCTAGCTGCACTCCTGGCCCAGCAGAGCCATCTCCTCCACGCAGCCCTTTGCCTTCCGGGGAGGAGCCGGTGGCGGGCTGGGAAGCGGGGCTGGTGGGTGGACCTGCTCCTGGGGCAGGGGACCAGCTTCAGCCTCCAGGGCAGCTGCTGGGCTGTCACCGCCCTTTGCGGTGACACAGAAGCACAGAAGCCTTTCCTGTTTGGAGACTGCTGTTTGCAGCCGTGTAGCCGCCTTCCAAGCGGGGGCCATGGCTCCCACCCGCTCCCAGCACCCCCCAGCATGCTTATTTCCTTCACTGAGAAATGGCTTTAAGCTTAGTCCTCTCCAGCCTGACCGCAAGGGGCTGGCAGGGGTCAGACAGGAGCCTTTCCTTTGCATGTCCTTTCCCGTGTGCCAAGGGCCTGATCCACAGCCCAGCAAAGGCGTGGGAGCTCCTCCTTGGGCGCAGAGACTCAGGCTCCTTCTGCAGTTGTTCTGCCTAACTCCAGCATGAATCAGGCCCCAAAGTGCCTCACTGCTCCTTGGTACTCTGAATGTTTGTGCTTTCCCCCTGCTGCCTTTGCTGTTTCTACCTCCATCGTTACCTGCACCTCCTCATCTGCATGTTCCTATTCAAAATAAACATGCAAAGTCTCCCTGTGCCTTTGCAAAGCACAGGGGCGAGGTCTGCACAAAAAGGAAAGACGATGGCTTTTCCTTCTTGTGTAAAGGAACACTTTCAGCCACATTTTTCCTTTGGGCTTTCATCCAGAATATTTCCTAAGCAGATTTCTTATCTTGTTTACTCACTTTGGGACTCCAGTGATCCAGACAAGCTGGATAACTGGAGAAATCAGTCCTGCTGGTAACTCCACACTGCCTTACCACAGCATGTAATCCTCCAAGGACAAGGGGACAGATCACCAGAAACCTCTCGTACATCAGGCAACCCAAGCCTGGCTCTCGGGGAGGTCCTGAGGAGCCCCCCAGGTTGTGATGCCCTGAGGATGAACCCGGGGCTTGGGGTGGTGACTCCATATACTTTTCAGCACGACACTAACCCCCGCGTGCATTATTTGGGAGCCATGCTCTTCTGCAAAAATCCAGATACTTTTACTTTATATATCCACTCCTTAACAAGAGCGCCTGGGCCCTGCGGCTCAGGTGTGTGCTGGGCAGAGCGGCACAGGCAGGTCTGTGAAGGGTTGCCCGCAAGCACCTTGAGCCCTCGCTGGCGGGGCAGCCACGTGCACCCCGGGGTGCCTGCCCGCTCCCAGCATGGCCAGACTCTGCCAGGGGTTCACCCTTTCCAGGCTGCTGAGCTCAGCAGCGGAAACGGCTGGTGTTTTCCAATGTGAATCACAACGGCTCATTTTCTATTTTCAGTGACTGCTAAGAATATGACAAATTTTCTCTTATTCCCGTGAATCCAGCAACCACACAGTCTTTCACTACCATTAACAGTAAAGAAATGTCTAATCCAGGATTTAAATTAGATCCAGGAAACCTCTGCTGTCTTTTCCTGTATAGAAGAGGTTTTTAAAATAAAAGGCAGTTTGAATGTGGCTTTACAGTACCAAACTGCAGCCCTAGGTCTGTCAGTAGGAGAAGTGTCAAATATCATGGAGGCTTGTTTAAAAGGGAATTACTGAAGCTACTTGTATTTTAGTAATATACTTACACATTTTATAAGGAGCCAGAGGTGAAAGCGCAGGCAAACGAAGACCTACGCGGAGCCAGGACTGGTCCCAGTGGGTCGAAGTGAGGGGGTTGCAGCGAGGCAGGAGAGGGGTCCCTCTGGGCTGCAGGCAGAGCTCTGCCCCTGCCTGCCTCGGCTGCTGCCCAAGGGAACAGCAGAGGATTGAGAGGAGAAGATAGGGCTTGGGGGTTTGGTAATACAGGTGGAAGGTTTTCCCACTAGTTGGGGCTCATCCTCACTTATCTGGTTTGAGCCCTTCACTTTGCATAATTTGGAGAGCCTTCCCTCAGCAGATTTTGATCTGTACACTTTGCAATAAGGCTGGGAGGTGCGATGCATATTGGGGCAGTCCAGCAATACCATCCCCCAGTCTCAAGGCTTGAGGTTCTGGTCTTTTTCCCCCCTTTCCCCTGACACTCTGGGATGTTTCCCAGTGTGTGGCATACTGGGATGGCATTGCTGTTCATCCTGTGTGGCACACTTAAGAGCGCACTGAGCTGCTGAGGTGGCTATACTCTATGAATTCAGCACAGACAAGCCCCCCAAATCCACATGGACGATGTCTCCAGAAGGCTGAAGGAGAGGAGGACTGAGCAGGCAACCTGTGACAAGCCAAAGGTCCTTGATAACCATCAGAGACACCTCCCCCCTCCCAGGGGCTGAGCCCATATCCTCCTCTGTGGCTGCAGGGCGGGCGGACAAGGTTGAAAGGAGCAGACAAGGTAGCATCGAGGGCGTCCTGGCTGCAGAGGAAATGGAAGAGCATGAAGAGACCACGCAGCAGAAATGGCCCTGGATGCGTCAGAGTTGGAGGGAATAAAAGGTGCCTAGGGTAAGCCCCGTGGATTTACCTAGAGAATGCAGCAGCAAAGCTGCAGCTGCTACCAGTCAGCGTTAAAAACCCAGAGCTAGGAGCAGTGCAGTTGTGGTAATGGAAGATCTTGCATGCAGTAGGATGCTTACGTGTAAGTGTGCCATAATCAAGGCCTTCATATCTGTACTTCCCATGTGTAACCAGAGATTAAGTCCATCCAGGGGGAAAACTGCAACTAGTGATATATAAGAGGTCAGAGCTCACTTGACAGTATTTGGAAAAAGGATTGGCATTAGTACATAGCAGTGGTGAGCAGGAGCGGATGCACATCAAGCATATAGCGAGTGCTCCCTCCGCAATGCTGTCACACCAGCACTCGCAAAAAAGGCCGACTTGGTTTTGTCCCAACCTTAGTAAGGGAAAGATTGTGAAAATAGTCCAGGGAGTGTGGGCAATGAGTATGGCTGCAGCCAGCCTGGGAAAGGAAGCACAGGCGATGAGCCCAAACTTACTGCTTCACCAAGAGCTATTCAGAAGTGTAATAGGGACTAACACAGGACCCAGATACAGCATGGTCCAGGCAGGGAGAACTAACCTCAGTGGCTGCATGCAGTGAAAACCACTTTTGGGCACAGCCCTATTTGGTGTCAGGTCTTGTCCATCTGGGTTGGGGACAGCTGTGGGGCAGCAAGTCAGTTCTGCTGGCTGGTTGCTACTACTTCATCTTCCTTTTAATATTTAATTTCTTGCTGTTGGTGATGTGTGAACATTTTTCTCAGAGGAAAAATAAAAGCTGGTCAGTGAGCTGGGGCACCTTCAAGATGTCTCCTTCCCACTGCACTGGCAAGCTCCTTCACAGTTCGCTTGGCAAAAAATCCGCTTTGCCTAAATAGATGCTGCCTTACCCCTAGCTTGGAAAACTGGGGACTTCTGCAGACTTACACTTGCTAAACCTGAGCCCGAAATAATACTGCAGCTTGTTCTGGCTGGTTTCATATTCCTGCAAATGATTTAATATTTTGCCAATGCAGTAAATCAGAAAACCTTACTATTGTGCATGTTCATCTGAACTAGTGCTCACCTGACAGCAGCACTTGTTCTCATTCTTAGACCTTTGCAAACCAATGATTTGCTTGTAACATTTTTCCAATACACTCTTGGATATTTTAATTACTTTATTTGATACTAAAACTGTCTGACAAGTGATTGGGAAAGAAGAATTAAGCAACGGCATCCAAAATCTGTATTAAAATAGCAAACTCCCTTGTAGTCTCTAAAGCACTTGGAGACAATCTAAGGTTTTTGGAGCCTGCGTAGCAGCATGTGCTTGTTCCTACGTGGAATTTCCATAATTCCTCAATCAATTACCTGGAAAAAGCAGCCATTTTAATCAAAACCCTAAGGGTAGATGAAATCATGGAAAACACAAGCTTTATTGCAATGGGTATTGACTGTAACTCATTAAGATGTTAAGGTATTGACATCCCGTTTGATGAGAAAAATGTCTGATAGCGAGTGTACATAACTGTGTTACAGAGAATGCCGGTATCAACACATCATAATGAGTAACTAATGATGTCTGTGGCCTAACGAGGTGATTAAAGCAGTATCCTTTGATCTATGTCACCGACTTGATTTAATGCCATGTGGAGATTGAATCTCTGTGCACCACTGGGGAGATTCAAGTAATTTGAGTAATTCACTAGCATTGTCCCCCCATCACCAGGGATATTTGCGATGAACACAGCTGCTTCTGTAGCCAAGTCACCCCAGGTGGCACACGCTGCCAGGGGAGAGGCCACTGCTCCCTGCCTGCCGGCAGCCCCTTGCAGGAGTCTCACCGCTGCGGGGCAGGGGTCTTGCACAGCCTCCTGCCATGGCCACGAGCCTTCCTTTTGCCTCACAGTCCCCGCTCCTTACAGACCAACACCACTGGCAAATTTTGGAAGCATCCTCTGCCAAGAGAAACTCATAGGAAGATACTTTGCTACCTTTCACCCAACCCTTTCGTGCCAGCACAGCAGGGGAGAGTCATACTACACTGAACCATGGGGCTTTGCGCCTAGCACGTGCTAAGCATCTTGTTCAAACCACTGTGCTTGTCTGGCAGGAGAAAAGCTTAAGCGCCAGTTCTCTGAGACAGCAACAAGAGTGCCAGGAGCCCAAGCCTGCAGGTGACACCAGAGATGTAAAAGCTTTGACCATGGTCACATAAAATGATGTAGCCTGGTCGCTGGCTACCAGCTTATATCCAGCTTCCACTTTCAAACATCCAAAAACCTTTTCACCCTTACCAGAAGAGGGACTTGTTAACCCTTTCGTATACATCACAGCAGCTCTTTCAAGCAGCCCTGCCTACCTGTGCAGACAGACCTTGGCTAAGCAGTGTTGCTCTGGGGGCACAGTTGCTAAGTTTTGGGTTGTATTTTGTTCATAAGGATACCAGAACAAAAGAGCGGCCACCCTCGATCAGACCAAAGTTCCATCTGTGTGACCAGAGGGGACAACAGTGGGTGCCCAGGGCAGAGCACGCAGGCTGGGCGGGCACGCAGCAATAGCACTCCTCGGTACTCTTCCCGCTGCCAACCATTTTCAGTTGATATCCTGAGCTGCGCGTGGTTTATATATTAGCAGCCACTGTGGATTTCACTCGCATGAAATGTTTATATTTTGTATTGCAGTAGTTCTTGCTAATGAAGCTGATAACAAGAATTAATTTTCCCTCCCAATCATCTTTAACCTTAAGTGACAATTAGTACCAAAAGCATAACTGAGAATCAAATTCTGGGCACCTCCCTCGGGCAGGAAATTATTTTGCTTGATGAATAGACCATTTTTTACAAAGGGCTTTTTCCTGTACATAAATAACAGCGCCCTGGCTCCCAGATGTGTGGGTGTGATACTGCTGTCCCATCCGAGCAGCGATTGTCTCCCAGGCAGAATAATGGCCCAGCTGCCCCAGCACAGGGGCTGGGCGCTTCGCAGCCTCCTCTCCCCCCAGCAGTGCTGATAGTGCCCTAATAGGGAACAAATTGCTCAGGGCTTGTCCCGGTCTCCAGGCAGCCCCAACATAGCCACCCCTCCGTACCTGCCAGGGACCTCCCTGCCCCTGCCATAGGGGTGGGCCCTGCCGCGGGTCCCAGCCCTGCGGGCAGCGCATCCCTCCACCTCTGTCCCCTGCCTCATTAGTCCTCGCCCGGGCCCCCCATGTTAGGCTTTTAGCACTTATTGTTAAATTATAACGTTGACAGCAGCACTGCCCCATCCAACACAGGGCACCTGAGTCACCGTCACCACCCCGCACACAAACACAAAGCCCTAAAGAGCTTAAATCTGAGCACAAAGCAGCCCATATTTTCCCCCCAAACGTACCAGACCCCCTTACCAGGCACAGGGCTCAGCTCGGGCAGCCTTTATTGGCCTGGGTTAATCACATGCAAATAGGCTGCAGCTGCTGCATCAGCTGCTGCATCACCTGTGCTGCCTTCACTGCCTGTGCTGCCTGCGCTCCCACCGAGAGTGGCCTCATGCCACGTAGGGTGGGTGAAGGCAGCACCCAGCTGCCGCTGTCTTTGTCCCTGGGAGGGTCTAGGTGGAACAGAGGCAAGAGCAACTTCTCTCCCTGTGCTGGGGAGCTGTTTTGCACTGTTCTGCTTGCTGTCCCTGCTCCTCGGTTTCTGCTAGTGCTCAGAAAACAGTTTGTGAAGCTCATTCTGGTGTTTGGGTTTTGGGCACCTGTGGTAAGCCCAGCTGGCTCCCCTGAGCATGCTGAGATAAAGGGTGTGCACAGCAGAGTTAAATATAACTCCGATATAAATATAAAGCTCTAACATAATGAAGTAACTGGGAAACTGTGCAGGCTCCTGGGCACCCCAGCCATCCCCGCCTGCTGCTGGCACTGGCCTGTCCCTGCAGCACTGGCCAGGCAGCCGAGTGTGCCCAAGGGTGTGGGGCAGTGAGCCACTGCATGGGTTGGGGACATCCCAGGGGCCACCCTCCAGGGCCTGGATTCAGGGAGATTAATGACCAAAGTGACTCACGTGAGAGGGAAATATGGGACGGGAGGTGTAGAGAGAGGTCACAATGAGGGGACCTGCTGCAGCTGCGCCAGGCTTTGCCCGCATGCTGCCCATCATCCTCCCCTGGCCTGTAGGATGAGAACCTTGGAGATGGTCCCTGCAGCTGCCTAATGGGCTTCAACCCCTGTGGCATCTCCAGAGTATTTTTTCTAGAAAAAGCATTTTGCTGTGTCCCTGGAGGTGTTTCTCTCTTCCAGGTGAGGGTGCTGCACACGGCAGGGTATGCTGGAGGCCTCACTTTGCACTGCGGCCCTGGCCAGCACCGTCCCGTGGAGCTACTGACCTGAGTCAGCGCCGAGTTATCCCAGGCCTGGCTGGTACGATGCTGCAGAGAGCAAATCCCACGGGCTCTCCTTCTGGGGACAGAGGATATTTCTGGCTTCCCATCTCCCCTTTGCCTTTGCGCTTGCCCTTGAYGTGGGTTGCTGGTGATGCTTTGGTTCCTGGCATGGTCTTGGGATAGCAAGCCCGAGGGGAGCGCTCCGAATGGATGCTCTCAGTGCCTCTCTCGGCTTAGCAGTAAAAAGAAATTGCACATCAGGGCACAGGCTGCAGGCGTTTCCAGAGATAAAATATTGTCAGTGGAGTCCAGACCATCCATCAGAAAAAATGTAGCTGATGCCATGATTTATGGGACAAAGATGAAGGTTTAATCCTCCTCTCAGCAGTGCAACCCGATTTGCCACAAAACCCTGTTAAATTTTGTGGCACACRCTTCATCACTTCATTAGGAGATAGAGAGAAAATGGTTCAATGCATTGCTGAATCTTTTACGGCCGGGGACTCTCCTCCCACCACTCCCGAGTGATGGGTAATCTCTCTGATCAGATCCCTGGGAAAAGACCCTGTGGGATTACAGAGTGCGGAGGCATTAACAACAGTGACAGGAAAGGAATACAATATCCCTTTAAACAATTAAATATTGATCCTGCGGGCCTGAGGTGGACTCCATCACACAAAAGGAAACACCTCTGTGAATTAGTTTGGTGACATCCATACCCTTAGACGATATAAAGGAAACCAAGATTATTTGCTTCACTTATTTTCTTAATGTTTTTTCCCTCAATTAGAGAAATGCATCTGGTATGAAACCTTTCAGACACTCAGCACTCGCTTCCCCTGGAGCCCACCCCGCTGGACACCGCAGTGGGAGCGGTGTCGGGGACAGGGAGCCCGGGGGGCCGCGGGCGGGCACGGGGGTGTTTGCTGGGGGCGGCGGGCTGCAGACCTCAGCACGGGTGGAGGGAAGAAGACACAGCACCGTGAAGCCCGAGGTGCCATTTCGTGTCCCCCCCGCGGATGTCCCTCCTGTGAGACAGCCGAACGCTGCCCCACCCATGGGAGAGCTGGGGCCGCCCCCCGGGGCTCACCCGCTCCCCTCGGCTCAGCCTGGTGCCTTGTGGCTGCAGATGGAGAAACAAAAGAAGGCAAGAAATGTCTAAATTTAAAGTGCTGGAAAATCCAACCTTTTATTTACTACATTTTTGTGACTACATAAACGCTGAAACATTGTAACACTGAAAAGCATGATGACATCATCACTTGCTTTTTTTTCTTTTTTTTTCTTTTTCTTTTTTTTTTTTTTTGCTTAGCAAACACAGCAGATGATATTGCACGGCATAAAGTGAGAACAGTAGCAAAGCTTAAAAAAAGTAACTTAAGGAAATCTTAACGCAGTACAGGAGATACTCATAACCAAACCAGAATAATGCCTAGCGCATTACACTTGTCGTCGCTACACACAAAAATACAGAAGAAGAAGCGCTTGACTAAGAGAGAGATTGAGGAAATATTAGCAATCAACCGTAATTAGGTACAATAATCACTTAGTCTGAAATGCAGATGCAACGCATAAACTACTACTGCTTCCTAATGGGCAAACTAAAAATGACAGCAAAGTTGTCTTTTATCAAAATCTTCGCTTTGTTTTCTTTTTTTTTCTTTTTTTTT
>JAYKAV010000766.1:985075-1000753 GCA_035582835.1 Phoebastria nigripes
GGGCGGGGCGGGGCTGGGGGCCAGGGGCCTGGGGGGCCCAGGCTCCCGCTCAGCTGGGACTGGACTGCGGGCAGGGGGTTATGAAGACAACTACCAAAGTAAGTAAAAGACAACGCTTTAGAGTTTATTTTCATTTAATACTGTTGTTCGGTTCAGACTGCAAAACTAACGTGGATCCACAGTGAGGGTGTGACAAATGCAGAACAGACYGTGAAAAATCAAACTACCGGAACAGGAAAAGAAATGGTGTCTTCCTAAGTACAGTTCTGTCCAGTGCTTGATGGCTCATGCTGGATTCATAGACTAATACTTTGTCTCCCCCCTCCACGTGAAGCGTTACTCATTGCACGGCATTAGTTTATGTATTCAAAGCAGACATTTAGCCAATGCTTACCAACAGACCATTTAATGATCCTGCATTTCAGAGCGTCTTTATTGCCCCGTTTCAATACTTGAAGTATAAAAATGTACCTAGAAAGTGTAACTCCTGACCAAAAGCTCAAACCCTGTCCTTGTCCTTCCCTCCCTCAACCCCTCCGCTATCCCCCCAAAGGAAAACAAGGTACACCTGGAGCTCAGCTACTGCGCGGGGAAAGGAAATATTTACAGCCATCACAAACCATGTCAGTACACAACATTTAGTTGAAACAGAATCTATTCTGTATGCAAAATAAAAAACAGGTGAGTGGCATCCTATTTTCTGTGCCATGATGCCATCATCAGCTTTGCAGAATTATCATTGTCATTACTCTTTTTTTTTGCTTTTCAGCTCAAAACTGCTTTTTCCTCCCTCGAGCTGCAGGGGGGCCGGGGGCAGGCACAGCACCCCATCCCCTTGGAGGGATGCTGCACGGGTCCTGCCCCGCTCACCCGCAGCCAGGGCACCGCAGTTCTGCCACGGTCCCTCAGCCTGGATGCGGCTGCAGCTCCCGGGAGACTTGGCTGCGCCCCGTGGACCCCGACCCGTCCCCACCTGTGGGCCCTGGCTGGAGAGCAGGTGACACGGCGGTGGCCCACGGGTGGCCCAAGCCCTCGAGCGCTCTCCGAGCCGGGCTGGCCCGCACCGTCCCATCGCCCGCCGCCCCTCGGCCGTCCCCTGCGTGTTCCGGGGAGGAGAACCCCTGCGGGTACCTGGGGGGGCTGGCGAAGGCCTTTCCGTGAGCAAGGTTTCCAAATTCAAGTTAGCTTTTCTCCCAAGGCTTACGCCCGCTACTTGCGCTACCCGTGCGAATGGTGAAGGAAAACGAAAACTCAGCAAAGTCTCTCACAAATGCCAGTGCTTTTAAACATTAAACGACTTTTAAATTCTTTGGATGTGCGGGTCTCACCCACAAAGCAACCTTTCTAGAAAAAGACAAATAAATTAAAGGAAAAACACACTAATAATGCCTTTCTGCTTTCTAAGTGACAAAAGTACTACCTTGAAACACTCATTTTGGCATGTACAAGTTGGGGGGAAGGGAGGCCCGGGGGGATAACCTGGCAGTGTTTGTAACACGGGTGGAAGTGCATGCCAAGACAAGGCTGAAGATACACCCTGCAGTCAAGAGAAGCACTCTCCTTCAGTTCATCTCAGCATCAAGAATGAAAAGATTGTAACATAAAGCTTTGGCCATTTTTGAATCTACTATATACAATTTTTTTTTTTTTTAAACTACATAGTCATAAATTAAAGCAGTGATTAAATAAGCGTATACAAAATGTAATTAAATTAAAAATCACAGCACATTATAGAGAAAAAATAGGAACCATTTATCACAGCAGAGAATATTTTTTTTTACCCTGTGAAAAGAACATCGACTAGCAAACACAAAGCATCCTACTTGAAACAAAAGAAAACAAAGCCATGTTTCCCTTTCTTGCATTCATTGCAAACAGCGATCTTTACCCACTTTGAAACATTCCCAGGAATAAGATCTTCCTTGAGTATAACAGAGAAGTTCTGCCAAAAAAAAGGAAAAAAGAAGAAACCCAAACCAAATGATAGAAAAGGAATATACAAACAAAACAACCCCTACAAAATAAATAAGAATTATAAAGCTTTTTTTAAGTAACCTTAACAATTATCAAACTAGTAAGTTCTGCCTTATCACATAGACTCTCTATACAACGTAACCCTAAAGATTTATTACTATGAGGTATTTGGAGGAATTGGTAAAAGCGATGCACGGCCTGTCTGGGCTGAGGGACTCAAGCTGCTTTGGGGCAAAGAGGAGGGAACCTTTGGTTTGTCAGCAAGAAAGTGGAAAAAAACATTTTCCTTTGGTATCAAAGAAAGTTTCATTGCATGGTTGCACGGCAAAAAGCACCACGGTGAAGAATTATTCCTTTTTTCATTAGTGGCCTTTCTAACAGGCTGAGGTATTCAAAGAGTATAAGGTGAGAGATAAAGAGGTCAACAGCGGTTTAACACTTTGGTTCAAGCAAGGCACTCGTCCTATGAGTTTACAAAGTTTGCAACATGTTTGCCTAGAGCTTTATTATTATCATTATCCTTATCGTCAGTAGTAGCAGTTGTAGCAAGAGAAGTATTCGTAAGGTTATTAGCATTACCATTAAGAATGAAGACAAGGTTACACACTGAGTGAAGGTGAGGAAGGGGGACTGGGGAGACGGGGGTAAGAAGGAGGATGAGTTCCCTTCCCAGACCGAGGCCGTGCATGAAAAATCTTTGGTATTCTTTGGTATCATCAATGTGATTAAAATCACCAATGGAAATCGAGTGAGGTAGCGTCTTTGGTTCACACTATAAATAGTAGATCTTTACACACTTTTTTTTTCTTTTTTTTTCTTTTTTTTTTAACACGTGGAAGTAGCTATTCCTTACCTTTTGCTTCTTTGTCTTTAGCAAATAGTTACCAAATGTATTGTAAAGCTAACCACACCACAATAATAAACCAGGAGGCTAAGCAAAGTCTCAAAATTAGCCCCTGGGCCTTTGAATGCACCCAAACGCAGCGAGATAGAAAAGGGTAAGTGCTTTCTCTTTGTTTGCTAAATGCATAGTTTTCATCCTTATGTACAAAGGAGGAAGAAGAGGAGGAGGATAGGAGGAAGAGTAGTAGAAAGAAGGACCGTTTTTCGGGGTAAAAATGTCTTGTTTACAACTCAGGTGAGGAGAGGTGTCCTAAGACTCTTTGGTATAAGCTCAGTGGTGTTTCCGAGCCCCCCAGGCAGCAGCACCCTGCCCCGGGCAGCGCCCGCCGCCACCGCGGCCTTATCCTGAAATCCCTCTCAGGAGAAGAGCGGTGCCCGCGGGCAGCCCTGGGGCTGGTCCTGTGCCAGGACACTGGGGCACCCCCGGCCACTTTGGCCGCTTGGGAATTTGCTTCTGGCGTCAGTTGGAGCAGGAGCAGATTCTCAAGCGAAAGCCCCGTTGCTGGCTCGCTCGCTCGCTCGCTCGCTGTTGTTGGGTYTGCTTTACCTGAGTAAGGAGAGGAGGCTGAGGCCCCTGGAAAGCAATGCGGGAGCTAACRTAGCGGTACGGGTCTGTCTGAATTTTTTTTTTTCTTTTTTTTTTTTCCTGGAAAGCTAATAATGCCATTTACAATGGGGATGGATGTGGACAGTTCACCTCTTGGCCAGCCTCCCCTCGTAGGTCACTGCGGTCAGGTTTGGATGCAGCCTATGAGCCGAATGCGCGTTCCTAATGCCCTCTCGCCCGTGGAGTCACCTTTGGCTGAAGCCCCATCTCCCAATGCTCCCAAATTGTTTCAGGTTCTGCTCCCTCTCCTAACCCTTCCTGGCAGATTTTTAGGTCCTTTTGTTGAATTTGAAACTAATTTCCATTTTGTCAGGAATGAAGTGAACCAAAAGACTAACACTGATACGACAGAGCCAGGCTTTCCTGTCGAATGTTAAGCGCAGCATTAGAAAAAAGCTCCCCTTTAAGGATGCCCTGCTAAGGAATGGCAACGATCCGAGCCAGGGAGCACCACGTAACCTGTCCAAGCTTCAGTCRGTGCGGCCGGGCAGTCTGCTCAGAGGTAAAGCAGCTTTACAGGTGGAATGAGCAGTTCCATAGTTATTTGCTTCATGTTTTGAAAGGAATTAAAGAAAAGTGTGTTCTTTGCCTATTCAGAGTATGAGGCGCATATTGCTTATGGGAAGAGTGGTTTTGTTCCTAATGGCTTATAAAAAACCAAAAGGTTTATATATACTTAAACAGACATGTAAAAAAACCAAAACACTTAAAATCTATAACTTGTGCATCAGTTTTAGTGTATGTGGATGTATATGTGCGCATGTATACATACAGACACCCCCATAAAAATGTGTGTGAGTGTACATATACATAGACCTATTCAGGGGCTTGCGTGTGTGTGTATCGGAGATCCTGAAATTGCATATTGGGTGCAAATTTAATGCTGGTATGAAAGTTCTCTTTGGTTTCAGCAAGTAGTCTCTAAAGACAATACAATGGAAATACTAAAAAAATGCGGCAATGTACTTTGAATTTCCCTGCATTTTTAAATTCTCAAGTTTTAAATAAATAAGGCTTTCTTTTCTAAACTATAGGTATGTTACAAAGCAGTGTTTTGCTGGAAAAAACTAAAACATTAGTTATCACTGTCCTTTATTAACCTTACGCTAATAAGACTGCATTCATAAGATACTTTATACGTGAGCTTATTAATGTTTCCATGTCAATTATGTCTCCGTGGGGATGGAACACTTTAAAAGAAAGCTCGCTAAAATTTAAGGTAAGCTAGAGACTTAAAAAACTCATGGATTAGATTACATTTTCATAGACAATTGCTTCATCAGTCTTAAAGTGGGTTTAACGTAGGAAAATGTGGAGAAATATTCGGTGCCAAAAATCTTGGGTTTATTTGACTTTATTTTAATAAAGAGATATTTCAGCTGTATTCTAAACACTTACTGGAAATTAACTGTATACCCTGAACCTTGACTAGACCCTGTCCTCTTGGGAAATAACTGGTGCTACAAAGTTGCTTAACTTTGGTGTCACTAGTATTTTGAGCGGGCTTCATCACAAAAACCAGCATCTGCTATTGTTGATGGTGGTTGGATTCTAGTTTACCTTGAATTTTCCTTTCTCTTTTTTTTTTTTTTTTTAAAAAAAGGGGTGTAAGTAATATTACCTATTTCTAATCCTTGCATTGGGCCTATACCTGCATATTTGGTTACTTTGGAATTTAATATACCTAGCAGAATTACTACAGTAATTTGAAACACCGGTTAGAAATCTAACAGGCACATGTATGGTTTTTAAATTCTATTTTCCCCTTACACTAAAATTTAATATGCAGATGTTGCACGCTTTTCTTTTTAATTTTATCTGAGTAGGAATGGGGCGATTTCTCTTCTACGGGTCTGTTAGCAACAGAGCATTTAAAGCTTTTCAGCTACAAACTTTAAACTGTTTCATGCATTATCCTGATTAATAGATGAGCAAGAAAGAATGCACAGGACAAAAGCTCAGCCTGCTACACACAGATACGACGCCACAAAACATCAGGCTGTATCTCAGTGTCATAGGAATTTTGCTATTGACTTCAGAGGCACCTCGATTCGGCCTTCCAAAAGCACTACCAGAGCTCCGTTGGAGCTCTTCCCACCAACATTAATGGATGTTGTACCGCTGTTTTCAACAGCAAAAGACCACGAGCCTTCAAAGCTATTGCTATTCCTTTGCCTAGTAAAGTCAATAGGTAAAAAAAGCTCACTAATGTCAATGAGTATTGATCAGATGCTGAGCCCTGTGGTTTTACGTTTCGCAGCTCTTTTCATTTTTGCATACAAATGCCTCAGGTCTCCTGTTCGCAGGCTAGATGGCAGAGCTGAGCTATATTTATGTACAGTGCAGGGTTTGCAAAGAGCGCTGTTCAACGGGCTTCCAGCAATATCAGCCTGGGAGAGTGTAATAAGGGGATGCACGCACGATAGCTACCACGCTATCTTACACATGGCTGAAACAGCCCCTTTTTTTGCTCCCGTTGAAGTCAGCAACAAAAAGGCTGACTGACTTCAATGGAAGCAGCATCCCATTATCCGTACCTGTGCTCCAACAGGGGCTGCGAGCTCCTCGGATGACATTCTTTCTTGCCAGTCATGGAAAGAAACAATAATGTGGTTTTACTAATTGCAAATAACAGTCTTGTTTACAAGTTTTATGTGTTATACAGTTAGATTAGTTTATACCTATAACTCTACATAGTATTTTGTGTAAAAATAGCTTTGGAATATTAAAATCATTGCAATAAAATACCTGCAATATAATTATTAAATGTGTTCTTTGGTAGCTAGTCGATTTTTTTTTTATGGATGGAATAGTTTTCCTTTTTTAAATCTGAACATTCCTTAACAAACAAAGAGAATGCACTGGTTTAGGTACCATTCAAAATTTCTTTGCCTAGTCTGAACTTGTTTCCAGGCGTTGCACTGGTTAAGTTCAAACCGTGAAACAGCAAAAATCACACTACCGTTCAAATGAATTCAGACGACTCCATGCTTTGTCGGTTGTGCCATGGCACAACCCTCTCTGAAGACCAGCCCTGACTAAGTCCCTAACCACCGGCGTGTACGCAGTACGGATACACTATACACCTTCATGGCAATTGCTGTGGAAATGAAGAGCCGTATCTGAAGAGATGTCCGTTCAATGACAAGAAATCACTATGCTCCAAACCACTAAACAGCCAAATACGGTGAAGATGATCATGGGCGAAGGTGTAAGACCAGTGGTCTGTTTCTCTTCTCTTTGCGTTCTGTTTCATTCCCTCCATTTTGCTTTCTTCTTCCTCTCTATTTTTTGCAAGTCGTCATCCTACTAAAGTGTGTGTCTTAGAACAAAGTCATAATGCAGGTGAAATAAGTCTTTGGTTTCTTTGGACTTATAAATAACATTTTTTTCAAATAGTTTTAAGTATAAACCTGCTATCTTGAGGTCCTGGTCTGTCTTTATTTATTTATTTATTTATTTTTAAAGCTTTTCCACCGAGGTTTAGTTCGTGGTTATTCCTTCATGCTTTGGTACAAGTGCTTGATGAAGAAGAAGAGTTGCCTGAATTGGAGCTGCCCTCGTCTTGCCACTTATCCAGACTCCTCCTCCGTGCATTCATGAAAAAGTTGCTGACGGTGCTCAGCTCCAACCCGAGCTGCTGGGAAATGGTGATTTGTAATTCTTTGGATGGACGCTTATTTTCCTTGAATATTGCATGTAGAGTTCGACGCTGGACATCCGTGAAGACCAACCGAGGCTTTTTGGGTGTATTCCCTCTATCCTTCCCGTGCTCTTGTTCTTTCCTCTTGCACGCTGCAAGAAAGGGGAGGACRGTTAGAGAGGGCTGGCAGAGGAGTCCACAGGAATGCAGTACAGGACAAACTAGGGAAAAAGGACCATTCATTTCAGCTTCCAAATTTGGAGATGATGTGTGACACATCAATTTAATTTTTTAACTTATTATAGGCTATAAAAATATAAGGAATAGAAGTTAGAAAATACCTTTATCATTGTCTGTTAAAACTCAGCAAATGCTATTACTGAGAGTTTACACTTTGATAATGCCCRTTAGTGCTGAGAATTTAACTATGTAATATCCCTATGAGGTCGAGTGGAAATTCACTGAGCTCTGAAGTCAACCTTGCCCACCTTTTTTACCTTCATTATTTGTTGTCAATTCATTTCTATAGCTTTTTATTGGCTGAGAAATAAGGAATTGGGAGAAACCAGGATGCTACTACAGTCTTACAGGCCAGATGATTATGTATTCTGAACAAAATAAACCACGTTTTGACATGCAGAAAAATGGTATAGTAAATCTTCCTTATAGAATTTCCCCTTATTTCATCTATCATCCCTTCTTTCCCTTTCAGAACGTTATTTTGCTCTACATTATTAAAGGGAGCTTGCAATTTGAAATCTACCTTGCAGTTGTCTTGCCAGGCAGGATCCGAGGGGACTGGGAGAGCGACTCTCGGATCCCCCTGCCAGCCTTTGACTGTCTGCCAGCTCATCTTTGTTAGCATTTTGCTAGGATAAAAGGTTTCCTTGGGAGGACAGATTGCTCTGTCTCACTTTCAAAAGAGTCTGAAGTTGTCTGTTTCCCCTTTTTTCTCTAACAATGTCCTTTAATGCTGATTTAGAGATGTATTTCTGAAGGTAATATGGATGTTCTGTCTCTGTGCCTGTCTAGTCCTGATTTCTGTGGAGATCAGTGCTGATTATATGAAGAATCTTGTGCAGTGTCTCCACCTATTCCACAGTTATTGGAATGAAAACAGCAAATTACTTTACAAAGGTCCTTCCTACATCTTTTATTGCTACCAAGAGCCAGCCTTGGCATGAGGGTTTAATTGCTTGAGGGAGGTATAAAAATAGTCATCCACCTTTTGTACTTAGAGAAACAGCAACTGCACAGATCAGACAGCAAGATTCAGTAGATGCAAAGGCACCTTCTGCTGGCCCAGGCAGGCAGGGACCAAGACACTGGCATCTCAGCCCCCCCTGAGGAGAAGCTTTTGAAGAGCTCCCTAACAATATATATTCCAGCTACACATTCTTTCATAAGTAATGACACATCGATCAAATGGACTGGGATGCCAAACTCATATCTTCTACAGTTATTTTTATCTGAAAACCTTTGAAGAGTGCTTTGAAGCTACATCCTGACCTCTAAAATACTGTGGAGTTTCTGGGCTGAAAAACAGGTTTCCTCATGCAAGCAAGCCCCCGCTGAAGTCAAGCTGCTGAATTTGCTGTGGGGATCAGTTCCTGTTGCAATAATTCTGCATCCGCATTGAAAGTTAACATTGATAACTCAAGGGTTAAAAATACTTTTGCAAGAATAGTCTGTTATTTACTGACAAATATTAGGAATGAGGAGCAAAGAAGATATCAACAGAATCTCAATGTTTTACACACGTCTAACCATTTGATGATCAGAAGTTCCCGTGAAAGCAGCCACAGAAGCTCGGCTCTGTAACAACTTCAGCCTCCAGCTCTGACTCTGCCCCTGCTAACGGGCTCATGCACAAAAGGAGACAAACCAAACTCTGATAATGTTTGCCGTGCCCAACACTTCATTTCTGCTCACGCTGCTTTACACCTTCCTTTTTCAAAGACTACACAAATTCCAGCTTTCACCTAGATACTCTGTCCAGATCATCGTTTGTCACAAAATCCTAACTACACAAATAGCGTGACCTGAGTCAGCACTGTACGATGCTTCAGCAGGAATCATCACATCACAAATGACGGTCACAGCAGTAGATACAAAGCTAGTTCAATTAGCGGTGTAAACCTCTGGGGTTTCAATCACAAACTAGCACATGAGTTCTCTGAAATCATAGAGAATAACAAAAAACCCCCATCTATTGTGAAACTAACTTGCTTAACACATTGTCTTCCCGAGCTTGTGCTCATCTCCTGAAATGTAATATTCCTGAATAATTATTTCCTTAGAAAATGTCCCAAGAGTTACAACATACCTTGTTCCTCAACTTCAGTTGTATCAGAGACCTCATAATTACGGCCAGGAACATCACAGAGGTAAGGAAAAAAGTGCTCATTGCTGGGGAGAGAAAATAAATCCTATCCAGTCTATGATACAAATAAGCCAATTTTAGTATTTTGCAAATAAAACTTCATTTCAGTCAAGCCCATCAGAAAGCGAGCATTGAGGTTCCCCTGGTGCTCTCTGGAGAAGCTGGGAGCCATCCCTTCCTCCCACAGGCTGCTGTGGACTTTATTTTTTAACAAACTATCATGCAGGATTGTTGGTTTCCTAAGGCTTGGTCCACACCCAGTGGGAACAGGTGAAGATATGCTCTAGTTTAGCCTATGAAACAAGACAGTTCTTGTCCTCACATCCACGTTGGAGTTATTCTACTYTGAATTAAGGACTAATGAGGTATTGGTTCAGAGAGAGTGAGATATTGACTCAGTTGTAATTTGGGACCTTATGTGAGACATGAAGACCCACACGCAACAGGTTCAATCCTTGTTGAACACGGCACAGCCCCAACAGGTGAAACCGAGGCATCCGTTGCCCCTAGCACAGCAGCCCAGCCGCGCCAAGCTTTAGCCCTGGGTCCTCCTGTATCCCCCGTGCCTGCTGAGCAGCACACTGGCCCTTGGCCCTGCCCAGCATTGCTCGCAGAGCCTTTTTCCAGCTGCTAGAGACTGGGAACACCTTCAAAATCCAGCTCATTCTCAGGCAAGGCAAAAGTTGTTTCCTTTTCAGCTCTACTCCCGTTAGCATTCACCAGAGGCAGACTGAGGGCAAAAACTTTCCAATATGCTTAATTGTTCAAAGAGCCCTCGCAGACAGTACTGCCAGGCCTTGGGTTGTGAGCAGCAAGGGTGGATACCACCTTTCATCTTCTGCCTTGTCCAGACTCAGGAATATTAATAGCACTTAAAAATAAATAATGGTGATAATGAAAAACCGTAATAGGGTTTCCTTACGATYGTTTTCCCTGCACTGGAGCTAATCAATTTTAATAATAAATTGTAGCTTCCAGCTTGCCAGAGAACAAATGTACACCACGGGATAAAATCTGCTCCAACATGAGAGTCTATCCAGAGCAGGCACAGAGCCCGGCCAGCTCACACTGCGGGGGCTGACAAATTGAAGCCATCCAGCCCAGTGACAGCAGCCTGCGCTCAGCCCAGGTCAGACTCAGACAAAGCAGCTACGCCTGCCTGGGCCAGGTCCTCCTCTAATGCCGGCAAGGGTGTCCACAGAAGTCAGAGACTCCAGAGACACCGACTGGAACCCTCTTTTGGAAAAACACCAGAGTCTGTTTTCAAAACTGTTTATGACACACCTGCATCTGGATTTTATTTTACGTAGCAGAAGATAATAAAAATAATTTGCACTGATGTCCTTCACATGCACCTGCCAGTGAGCACTGTGAGTGGACCCTCTCCCACAGCACAGAAGCTGAATTCAGGCACTTTGTGGGGTGCTGTGCTCCCCAGAGGCGTGCACGTCTCCCATGGCACACCTGCTCGCACACTGCCCTCGCACGCTGCCCTCGCGCACTGCCCTCGCACACTGCCCTCGCACACTGCCCTCGCTCCCCCATGCAGCCAGATGCGCTCTTTGTCTCTGGGCTGCCCTGGCTGAGTGATGCTCCTTGCAATGCCTTTTGAAAAAGCCTTAAGAAAGTCTAGTTGAGAAAAAAGCAAAGCAGAGGATAAAGAAAGAGTCACTCTGACTCTGGCAACACGCGTGCAGATATGACAATGTAATATTATCAGTGCCAGAAGGAGCCTTATAAATCCACTGCTGAACTCTGGCCTCTTCCAGTCACTTCCATCTTCCTCTGCCCTGAGCAACAGATATTTTTGACACTTGCAATTCTCCTGATACAGTCCATCAATCTATTCCTGTCTCCCTTTGTTCCTTCTAAGTCGCCCGAGGGATTTGGCCGAGCTAACTTGCCGAACCTTGTAAGGTCACTACACCTCATTGAGGCCCAGTTGCCTGTGCACGGTACAGAACTGGGGTCTCACCACTGCAGCTCCACCGTCTATCGCCACTCCTCTGCAGCACCCAGCTGGCCCGGCTATGTGCAGCACAGCGGGATCAGCCCTGCTCTGCTGGAGGAGCGAGCAGGATCGTGTCCCCTGTGAAAACGCACTAATTGCATCTTTAGGTTGAGATAGCGAAGAGGATATTTTGCCCACCTGCGATGTGAACTACACTGTTCTGTCAGTCTAAAAGTCAAGATTACAGTAAGCTCAGGTGTTAACCCTGACACTTGATCTAGTCTTTCATCCCTAGAGGGTGGATTTCTTTTTAAAAATCTAAGAAAAAAACCCTGATTAGCATAAATCAAGTTTCAGGAGCACTTGGTGCGTACACGTGTGCCTAGCTGTATGTGGCAAACACTAATTTTCCTTTCTAAAAACCCGAAGCAAAGAATGAAACCGGCAATACTCTCAAGAAACCTGCTTTCTGCTCTCTTGTTTTGGGCACATAATAAAATACCACCACAAGTTCTGCTGGCTTCTTTTCTGGAAAATTGGCACGGGAGCAGGGGGAACGACAAGGGAAAATCCTACTTGGGCGAAACCTACCCCAAGCCCTGTGGCTAGTTGTGAAGGCAGAGGACCACTCTCACTGCAAGAGGCAKTGCTCAGCTGGTGGCCCACCATGTTGCCATCACTGAGTGCGCACTCTCAGACACAGGATGGAAAAGTGGCAGATGCGGAGGAAGAAGAAGGTAGATATAGGGGGTTTTAGACCTGGCACCGAGAGCGCCATGCCCTTACACGCACACCGACAGGCTGAGGCAGCGGCCACGCACTTTGAAGGGCCACGCCGCTCACGGGCTGCCAGCAGCAGTTCCCACTAGCTCCAGGACAGGCACAAGCAATGGCCACGACTGGGTTTTTGACTGTACAAAGCAGCTGGAAAGGGAGGAGGGACACAGGGCAGCACAAGGGGAGCACATCTGCCCCAGTGCACTGCAACAGCACAGCATTACAGCTCCTCTGGGAAGGCAAGTGTACAGCCCCACCAGTGCYTTGGCATGAGTCTTCCCACCCCGTGCAGGAGGAAGCCAAGGCACACAGTAGGTCTCCGCTTACGGGGGAGCCCTTTTTTCCTCTGTTTGTACCCAGAGCGCGTCCAGACCAGCAATGGGGAGACACACACAGGATAACGTCTCCAGCCATGCTGGATTCAGAGCCATGCTGGATTCAGAGCCTGGTTGACACAGAGAGGAGACTGTGTGCTGGCCACCAGCAATGGGATACAGGGCCTTTCACCCCGAGGTGACAGGTCGCGTTTCCAGCTCTGGCCCGGGTCACTGCTGACCACAAGCCATTATTACTTGACGGCCATCGAGCACCCTGTACGAAACGGGGCGGTGGTCTTGGTTCAGCTCCCCGTGAGCAGGTTCACACCACGCTAATTTCCATCACATTTGACACATTATTTGACGCCAATTAGCACCGTGGCTGGAAGGTTGAGCTGGACGCTATGGACATAAAGAGTCTGTAGGAACCCATTTTGCAACTGAAATGTTAATTCTGGGGAACAAAGAGGATTGGTGATCTCTCACGACTGTGGGCTCGGCTCTGTCTTGCCTGACGAGGCACTTTCTGGTTGCTTCACATCAGAAGATAAACTCAGCACTGAGCTCTGGGGTCTTCACTGCCACCCTCACTGGACTGGTTTAGTTTTCAGCACTGTCTCACCCTTACTATTCATGAGCATTATATTTGCTTCAGACAGGTAGGTGGAAAAAACCAACTGCTTTATGCTTCTCTCAAAGACTCCAGTGCAAGATTCCCAGAAAGCAATGGGGAGTTTACAAGCCAACAGCCTCGTTGCTGTGGGTTCAGAGCAGTCACCCTTTCCATGAGTGGGAAAACCCCAAGAAATGAGAAGTGCCAACAAAAGCCCTGCATTTCTGCATGTGCCATAGGAGAGACAAGGAGACATATTTTAGATTGACTTGAGTTCTCAAAAGTTTTGTGATGATCATCTTTTCCCCCTCCTCTTGCAAAGCCTAGTCTTTTAGCTATCCCGACGTCATGTGTGCAGGACATGTCTTAGAGACATAAAAAAACCTTTTAGAATTCTCTCCTTACCTGTATTTTCTATTCTCTATTGTGTCAGGTCTATAAAGGCTGGGACCTGCCTCAGCTATGGTCTGAACTGCACCCACTAAGACCCTGGGAATCTCTTTCTAAAGCATCTGCTTCTAGTTTTGAAACATCACAAAATATCCAATAACATTTTTAGAGAGTGAAAACTCTTCACTGGTACAAGCTAGAGAATATCCCGGAGGATATTCTTCTGAAGAAGGCTCTACCTTTGAGTGGAAAAGGCAGCAGGATTTCCACAGGAGGTTGAAACTGCGTAAGGACTTTGGCCATCAGAGATAGTCCTAATCACACTGGCTACAACAGCTCAGTGGAAGCAAGTAGCCAAAAGTTYATGGTAAATTCATGGTGATGATAATATATAATAAAGTGTGATAAGCTCCATCCTTATCATGTGAATAACACCTCTGGAGCATGCAGAGAGACACACAGATGACAGATCTTTCCTAATTATCAAAAACTTCATATTTGGGGGAATATGAGAACAAGATAAGGGGCTTGTGAGACACATGCTACCTGAGGGCAGAATTCACCACATGAACTAAAAGCAAGCAAATCTGTTCGGCCTGGATTAATAACTGCAGCTGCTGTGTGCCATTCACTCTGATATGTCGTCATTTGGTGTCCCCTGCACTGCCCCATCCTGCTCGTAACTGTCCTGGGGCCTTCGAAGGCGCCTGGGAGATGGGATTCCTCTGGAAAGGTGCTGCATGAGACAGAGCCTCTGCATGTTGGGGCAGCTCGTGGCCATGTACTCCCGCTGTAGCAGGTAGCGGACAGCATTCATGCTGCAAAGAGCATTCCCAAAAGCTTCAACCCACCGTAGGATAAGGCCATTCACATGTCAGTGATGAAAGCCTACATGGGTGACACAGTTCATTGGTTGCTCCCCAAAACTTTCCCCTTTCAACTGAAGAGAGTATGGGCTATTCTGAAATGTCTGAACCCACACTAAATTATTTCTTATTACTCCTGGCATCACTCAGCATTTTGCACGTGTCTTTCTAGTGATTTGTATTTATGCTTATTTGGAGTGCAGGTGTATCCATCTACTCAGAGGTCATTTGATCTGTACCTTATTTCTCTACCATCAAGCCCAGGCAATACTCCTCTTTTGTTGTTTCGTAACACGAAAAGAGATAAAAATATGTTCCTACATGGGAAGCTCACAGAATGACATCAGCCTGCCAACATATAGATCCCAGCTAAGACTTAACAGTGAACATCTCACTCCTGTGCACTGTATTAAAATGAGTGACCTTCATTTGCTGCCCCTGGAATAATAAAGTGAATCTGACTAAGGAGCGCTGACTCAACAGTTTGGGATTCTGGGGTTTACACAAACTTACGGTGTTGATGGATCTGTAACCACTTGAGTGAGCTGACATCACCACTACAGAATATGTTGCTAAGTGGATCAATCAGGGGAAAGCACCCAATTTTCCTGCGATATCATTTGAAGTAAATGTTAAATTTCTTTAGCTGGGTCTTTAGTTAACCATATTACTGTGGCAAATATTTCTTTGTCTAGCATAAGTAATTAGAATTTAATCACTTTAACTGCATCTTAATTACCCCAAATGAATTGAAAGGACATTTAATAGCAAAGATTAAATTGCCTTAATGAACGATTTTTGCGACTACATCAATATTTTAATGGTGTTAGCCCTTCCCGGCGCCCCCCCGCCGCAGCGGCGCAGGCAGCCCCCGGCCCCTGGGTGGCGCCCGCTCCTCGCCGCTGCCGCGGCCGCTGCCCGGCGGGGGGCGCGCACCGCACCGCACCGCACCGCACCGCACCGCACCGCGCTGTTCCGGGCCGTTCCGCGCCGCGCTGCTCCGCGCCGCGCAGCCGGGGAGCGCCGGCTGCTCCGCGCCGCTCTGTACCGCACCGTTCCGCATCGCCCAGGCGGGGACCACCGGCCGCTCCGCACCCCTCCGCGCCGCTCCGCCAGGAAACGCCGCCCGCTCCGCTCCGCAACCCACACCGCCCAGCCGGGCAGCGCCGGCCGCTCCGCACCTGCCCGCTCCTCTCCGCTCCGCGCCGCTCCTCAGCCCGCTCCGTGCCGCTTCACACCGCGCCGCCAGGGAGC
>JAYKAV010000766.1:1017833-1093854 GCA_035582835.1 Phoebastria nigripes
AAAAAAAAAAAAAAAAAAAAAAAAAATCTATCTGCATAATTTCAAATAAGAACGAGAAGAAGAAAAAGAAGAAGAAAAAAATGCAACCGCCGCAGCTGCCACGCCAGTCCCGTTAAAAAATAAAGCACCAAACCCTCACAAGGTGTAGGAGAGATCTTTTATTGGACCAACTTAAACGCAAGAATTTACAGCCAGAATTACACGTTCTTCATCAGCCCAACATGCACCAGAGGCAGAGGCACAGGCAGCGATTTGTGTATTCCCTGGGTCTGCAGGAGCTGAGATGGTTTTAGTGGAGGAAGGGGGTGGGAGAGAGGACAGACCCTCTTTCCCCCCAAAGAGCCTCAGTTTGTGGCTTAGGTAAAAATAAAAATAAGAAAAAAAAACAAAAACACAACCAAAAATCTCTCCAGTGCCCCATTTTGTTCCATCTTTAAGTCCAGTCCAGGATCAATTCTCTCCCTTATATCCCCAGTCATAAACAAACAGCTTCCAGCTAAATCTTTTAAAGGTTAAAAGGAATAAAAATAGAAATAATAATCAAGGGGTTTTTTTCTTCTCCTTCTGCTTGTTGGACAGCGCATTTTGGTCAGTCTAGCCTTGCATTTAGGGATGCTACTTGCATTTGAATAGCTGCCTGGCTGGTTATGGATCGGGAGGCTATGAGAGGAATCAGTATGCAAATTGTTTCAGTTACAATCGAAGGGTTCGATCTGGAGAAGGTGCCTGAGCGGAAGTCGCTGTCAGCCAACGGTGCATTAGGCTGCCATTGCCTCTGCCGTCTGGGCCTGCTCTCCCTTTCCCTCGCCCTTTTTTATGCTTGTGTACAGGTTTCTCCAGCAGTAATTAAAACATACACACAAATCAGGGGCTGCTGCATATCACATTGGTGCCTTTTGCAGGCTGCGGGCATGGGGAAAGGAGGAGTGGAGAGAATATATCGCCATGCTGCTGGGGTTATTATTATGCAGCAAGGGTGAGGCGATCAGTGAAATAAAACATTTATAAATGGTTTCGTGCTTACAGTAGGAGAGGTGGGCCGGGGGGGCTGCCTGGGCGCTGATCACACAGTGCAGGCTGCAAATCAATAACCCTTTCCTTGTAATCCCAGTAATTGTGGGAATCACGGCTCTCTGTTAAAGGGACAGCGGGCTGCAGCAGGGGGCATGGAGGCTGCGCTTGGCAGCCAGCCAGAGCAGCCCCTGCCCGCAAAGGGCCCACCCCGGCCTCCCCAGCTTTGTCTGGAAGGAAGCCGGCAGGGCTGCGAGCAGGAGGCAGGGGCAGACTCTGGCCCCACCAAGAGCCATTTCCACAATCCCTTTTGTGGCTGCAGTAAGGCTCCTGCTGTCACCTGTGGCATCCCCCACCCAGGGCAGGACATGTCCAGCACCCCTGGCATGAGCTGCCGGCATGGAGTGGGGAGAGCAGCCCCTGGGGGCATGGGCAGGGGCTGGGCACAGCGCTGCCTCCCCTGCCCAGGCTCCCAGTGGCTGCCCCATGTCCCCGTGGAGGCCCAGCAGCTCAGCCCAGCTCATTACCTTCCCCAGCTCTGGCACTGCCAGGAGCAGCAGGAGGCCTCGGCTGCTCCGTACCGGTCAGGACTCCATGAATTCAGTGATGCTTTGTCGCGTGGCAGAGGGATGGGAAGGACTGCTGAGGTGCTGGGGTTGGGCTGGCGAGAGCTGCCCCTGGCYCCGGGGTGCCCCCAATGCAGCGATCACCCCACAGCCATCCCTGCCCACTGCCCCTTCTCCCCTGGCTGTGTAGCTGCAGGGCCATGGTGCTGGGCGGCCTCGGGGGTGGCCGGCGCGGGCGTGCGTGGGCAGGACCGCCGGGGGCGTGGGGCCCTGCTCCTGCCCTCTCCCTGCCGCTGACCATCTGTCATTCAATTAGGGCTGGGAGGCAGCTGAGGGGCTGGGGGGAGCAGGGCTGGGGGTCAGTGACCCCGCACACAACGGCCTGCTGCCTTGCAGACGAGAAGAAGTTCAAATGTTAAATGCTCTCCGGCCCTGGCTCATCCAGGGCACTCGCCTTTGGAGGCAGCGCAGGGGTGAAGGGCATCAGTCATTAGCACTTAGATTTCAGCTCGGAGGCTGACCCTGCCTTCTGTTGGGGGATTTTGGCCTGAAAAGCCTTAACCCTTCCAGGGCAGCCTGCACCCTCCCCAGCCCCTGCGTGGTCAGTCCCAGGCTGGCGCTGCCTGGCCAGGCTGCTCCTCACAGCTTCCCCAGCAGCCTGGGGCTGCCCTCTGGGCAGGTGGGCTTGGGGGAGAGGAGGGATCCCCACAGCCCTGCCCCACAGCTGGCCTCTTCCCTGTCCCTGCCGAAGGAGCGTGCAGGGGCAACAAGTCTCTGTGCCAGCGGGGAGCCGTGCTTTGGACCTGTGATGAAGGCAGCATGCCTGCCCTGCCCACCCACGGCTGCATCTCCTGCAGGGTGCCTGACACCCCCTCCCCTTCTTACAAACAGACCAGAACAAATTGATGAATTGAGCTTTCAGTATGCTAATTTGGACATTATAAATATTTAACTATTAACCCTAGAAGCCAGCCAAAGAGAGATCCTCTCTCCTTTACATGCCACTTAATTTAAAGTAAATGTTTGCCCCAGAAGTGGCTGAGGCAATCTGAGCATCCCATTCTCTGCCCCTTCCTCCCTCAGGGGAGCCGGGTGGGTCCAAAAGGGGCATCTTGTCACATCTGACTAATTTCTGAGCGCCTCCCTGATGGCCTCCTCAATTTGGGTGTGCTAAGAGGCTAAGCTGAGGCAGAGACACAGCACTGCTCAGGCTAGAAGGATGCTAACACACCATTGCTCTGACTCAGAGAGGGTCTCTGGCCCCATCACCCAACACCAAGGCTGCTCCACCTGGAGCAGATTTCATACGTATTCAGAGAGGGAGAGATTCCTGACTTGGGATCAAGGCAATGAGGAATGAGTTTCCACCCTCTTTCAATGGGAACTAGCTCCTCTGCCTCATGTAAGCTCGTGATGTTTACCACTCCAGTGGGACTGTACCTAGCAAAAGAACCCCATGGCCTTTATTTTGAGGACACATTATGTATCTCTGATCACATCAGTATTTGTCAGATTTTCTTGTTTGATATACTTACCATTTGCTGCTGAAGGGGAGTAGTTTTCTCTTTCAGTGAGGTAGCACATCACAAGTATTTGTTAATAATTGCAGCGCTTTGCTTTTTCTGAAGGGCTTGAGTAGCTGTTTGATACTCTTAGCTGTAACAGTTTTACAAGGTATTCACCTTAGAGGCTGTAGAAGCAAAAGAAAACATCATTCAGAGTGGTGCAGGGGTCTGTGGGGCTTCAAACGGCTCAGCTGGGACTTGGTCTGGCAGTTTTAAAGCATTTGTGTGGCAGCTGTGCCACTCACCAAAAGCTGCAGGCCTTGGGAAGCTGCCTGTCTGTTTATGAGCTCTGTTAATTTGTTAATGAGAAGCTTATGGTATCTATTACTTATTCGGACTCTGTCTCTCACCTGCTAGCAAAAAGTGAAGTTCTCCTCTAAGGAAGAGTGCCCTGGTGTTTTGGTACCCAGCTCGGGCAGGCACCATGTGCCACTGCACAGCCAGGGGTCACAGCCCACGCGACAACCCCCTGCCCAAGTGCAGAGTGTGCCATGATAAGATGAAGGCTCATATTGTGCTAGGTGTGTCAAGAAAGTATGGGAATGACTGTGGGTTGTCATCACCTGAGTCCCTGAACACAGGGACTTGACATCAATCCCTACATTAAAACACACACAAGAACAGGAAATGATATCCTGGAATGATCCTGCAAATCTGGGTGGCTTCCCTCCCACCCTCATCCCCCAATTATTTAGAAATGCAGGGGATGTTGCTGTATTTTTGTGCTCGCTTGCTCGCTCACTCTCCCTTGCCCGGGACAAGCTGCCAGCAGCCTGTTAAGGTCCCGGGGGAAGGGAGGATCCAGCCCGGGAGACTGCCCAAAGCTCAGGCTGCAAAAGGCGGGTGGATGTTGCACCGGAGACATGAAGCACTAGTTACTTTGCTGTAGGGTCAGCTATTGGATTATCAGCAGAAGTTAATCCCAGTCACATGATAGATCTTACATTTGCTGTCATAAAATCTATCATTATTTAATAGGCATGGAAATCAAATTCTTCTGTGGACTATGAAGCAGGAATCTTTTTAAAATGTCTGTTTACCGCGACAGACAACATATCGATCATTAGTTTTGAGACCTCACAGACAATTCGGAGATGTGTGTGAACACAAGCTGGCAGCTAGCTTTGCTGTATTCATTGTCCAAAATCAAACCCCACCAAGTGGCTGCACACCCAGCTTTCCCAGCAGGTAGATTTTAGTTTCTTTACTTTAAAGACTACTGTTTGTTAAAGACAAATAACAAGGAAATTATATGGCATCGACCTGCATTCAGTGATGCTGCTGTTTGCAGTGATACTCACAGGTATACACAGTGAGGAGATACACTCCTGCCTTTTGCCACAGAAAAAAAGCTGCCTTCTCTGGACGCAGCTGACCTGGTATTTACCGCTGCGAACAGCCTCATTTATTCCAGCAGCACGAAGGGGCTGATCCCATCTCGCCTGGAGTCAATGCAAATTGTTTCCCTGGTATTAGGGGCACTGGGCTGGGTGGAAGGCGGACCAGGTTGCTTTTTTGCTTTGCAAAGGCTACAAATGCAACATTTTTTCCCCCCACCATGATTATTGACCATTTCCATCCCTCAGTCGCCCCATTTCTGCCACGGGATCCCTGGATGGGAACTGCAGGATGAAATTGAAAGGAAAAATTGTAATGCTGATGGCGGGGCATGTAGGAGCTCCGTTGTGTTACAGCACCGTCCCAGCACCTGGGCTCCTCCAGCGTGTGACGAAGGGGTGTTCGTCCTTCCTTCGTGCCACGGTGAGGTAGTTTAAGTCATGAGAAAGAGCTCTTCTGGGTAAGGACTATTAACTGCAGGTGATTTGTGATTTGCACCAGATTTCCTGATGGAGACGCTAAGCCATTTCACATGGATTTTGATAGAGCATTTATAAACATGGTTTTCCCAGTCCCCTTTTGTGGACACCTTGGTGCACTCCACAAGCTGCCACGGCTCCACGGTCCCCAGGCTGAGCCTGCTCTGCCCCTGCCAGCCAGCGGCACTGCTGTGACACCCTGGCACCGAGGAGAGCGGAGGGGGCGCGAGCGCTATTCCCCTCTAGCTTTAGAATTAGCACGGTCTTTAATCTGCGCATATTTTAAAGTGTGGGGATCCCATAAATCCTTCCACATCTGGGATCGCTTGTAATGGCCAGTGTCAGGAGTTTACGGAGGAGCTTTCCTAAGATCTAGCGCCCAGAATCAATAGCAGCTGCAATTCCAGGCAGGGGGATAGGCTGAATCCCGATTTGATTCTCAGGTGTTTTCAATTGTATTGCCAGCAAAAAATTATTGTTGTTAAGTGATTCTGCTGGTCTGCTTGTGCCTTTTGAAGTTGCCTTTATTTCTTTGAGCTCAGATTCCTTGAGATCCTCTTGCTGCTCCGTCCCCAAACCCGTATGTATCTAATAAAGCTGACAGCTTCCCAGCAGATGTCTCCATCTTCTCCATTTTCTCCTTTATTGAGGAGACAGACTTCACTGGAGAGTGCATCTTAGTGTGTGGGGCCAACGCAGGCTCTTCAGAGAGCTCCCAGAGGCCCAACTCATTTGCTCCAGCCGTGGAGGAGCAAGCGGACATTGCCTGGCAAGGCAGGGTTTGAAACGCCCAGCAGCTCACACTCCCTTCATTTTCCATTTTCCCGCTTGTACTTGCACAGTGCATCTGATAACATCAGCTCCCATCTGCCTGGAAGCATGCAGGCTGCTCTGGGCTGGATTTTTGGAGGTTTTAGCCACCCCACCTTCTTACGGGGACAGCCCCTCATCATTAACATTGCTCCCCTTTCTGTCTGTGCAGACCGCTGCCAGGGAGCACCAGGAAAATGGAGCCTGGAGAAAAGGGCTCTGTTGTGCAGCATGCCTTTGGCCTGGGTCACAGCGTGCTGGCCGGGATTGCTGGCTGGAGTCTGCCCTCTCCACAAGGCCCTTCCTCTGGGTCTGTGCTAAACCACAGGCAAGCCGGGGCCAGACTCCCTTGGCCATCCCAGTTTGCTCTGAAGTGCCTACATCTGAATTCCTTGTGAGTGGAAGAAAGGAACATGGAGGTGATGGGCAGCATCTGTAATAGGAAATTGCTGTCTGCAGATGTGTGTGTGAAGGAAAGCCTGTGTCAGACAATGGTATCAAGGGATAAATTCCACAAGTGAGTGAATCCATCTGAGTGTAAGACACAGGTTGTGCATTTTCCTCAAGAAGGAGCTGAACAGCTCCAAGGACATCAATCCACCTTACAAATGACATGGTTTCCCTAGCGTTATCCATGCTTACTCAGTAGGAGAGAAGACAACAGGCAAATAAACAGATGTTTGGCTCATTTTGGACCAGGTTTTGAATCCTTACTCCCTTTGCACGTAGGTGGAGCTATGCTGGGAATTTTGCTTGAATGAGGAGCTTGATCGTGTTCCTCTTTTGAAGGAGCAATGTGATAGTGACCAAGCTGAAACACCTTCTGGGAAATGCAGCCTTCTCTCCTGGCTTGCTCTGCAGGTGGGTGGTGTGCAGTGGGAGATGCTCCAGCTCTTTTAGAGCAAAGCTTTGCCCAGTGAGTGCAATGGAAAGCAGCTTGTTACCATCTCTAAGCATAGAAATTTCTTCTGCCTTTGCTCTGAACAAATGGAAATCTGATCGCTCCTTCTAATCTTCCCCTATACACCTGGTGTTGCAGGGACCAGTGACAACCTGGCCCTGATAAAGACTTCAAGAGTGGACCTATTATCTATATCCCAGAAACACTCTGATCATGTGGGAATAGTTAAAGGTAAGAAAATATATAACAGGTCATCTGTCTTTCAGCTATAGTCAGCTCAGAGGTGGAAACAGATTGACACAGCTGGGTGCAGCCATCACGCTGGAGCCTGCAAATGCCGGTCAGCAGAGCTGCAGCAGGCTCAGAGCACAGCCTGTGCGTTTCCCTTGAAAGCTGTTTGTCTGCGAGGGGTTTGGCTGCCAGCTTTGGAGAGCCCGGCCAAAGCACTGAAGTTGCTTTCTCCTGAGCCTGCTCCGACGAGTTAGTGAGACCTAAGACCGGGTTTGGTTCTCTGTCCTGTAGGCACATAGGGTGACACGACCTTTTCTTGATCCAGCAGCCACTGCACCCCTGGCACTGTGCTGAGGCCAGTGCTTGCTGGCAGAGGCAGGCAGCTGGCTGGTGCCTGCAGGCAAGGGCTCTTGGGCATGTCAGTCAAGGCAGACCCTCCCTGCCACCTGGCCCTGATGCTGTGGAAAGCATCGTGCCAGGGAAGCAGCTGGATGCCTGAGAGGTGCAAGCCTTCATCTGTACGCTGCTCTGGGTATTTGCTTGTACATGGTATCGTTGTGGGCAGGGTGTAACCCCTGGCCTCCAGTGCAGGTGGTTGCATGAAAACAATTAATCTTTTGGAGAGCAGCGAATGGAAACATTAGTGCCTTGACCCCTAACACAGGTGGACATCACTGCCCGATGCAAAGGCTTGTGTGCACAGGGAGCTTTTGCTGACTGCTAGCTTTTGGAGGCTTGTGGGTCTGTAAGGAAAGGCAGAGAAGTCTGGAGAAATGGATATAGGGAAGCAGAGAAGCATCACATTCGTCCTAGGCAAGCACTGGGGCAGGAGCCCCGAGGAAAGCCAGGGAGTCCTGCTGGGTGTGGGCTGACTGAGGGGCTGGGAGAGGCAGGCAGCGAACACCCCTCAGTCTGATTCCTGCTTTGGAAAAGGCAGCACGACATGGCTGTTTGCTCCTGGCAGATAACCTGGAAGCCATCTAACAAACACCCCAGCTTCACCTATTTCTTATCCCAGGGGGAATCAACCATCTGCAGTTTTGCTAGCTGTGCTGGACAGGAAGGGATAGTTCATTAGCAATTTATACGTTTGGTTTGCCTCTTAAAATGGACCCTTCCAGCAGCAGGGATGTGTCATTTCCCCGTTGAGATGCTCCTGCTTTCACAGTAGTGACTCCCAAGCAATCACTCTCAGTTTGAGCTGGAGTTACCAGCGTATGTAAATGACGTAAATAAGCTGCAGGAGCAGGGTCACATAACCATTTTGTTAGGTTCTACCCTGTCAGTCCTATTTCATGGATTCCGACAGAATATTAACATGTTTGCATATGTAAATGTGTTAAAAAGAGCATCAGCTGAGGGAATACATTAAACTCAGTCATCCTTCCAAGTTGATTTAATCTGACAGCACCTCCATTAAAAAAATAAAAAGCATCAGTTTTCCCTTTGTGACTTGATGTACAGTAATTAGCTTGTTAGAGCAGGAAACACCTCCTTTCATAATTGATTTTGCACCCCTTTTACTTGGATATCTCTGACAAGCTGTTTCTAGTTCCCCAAGGACACCATCAGTACTTCCCATGTGTTTGGAATTTCATGAATGTGAATAATGAATATGATTTATCCCTCCCACACTCCCATGCATGGATAATATATGTAGCCAATTTGTGAACTGGACCTTGCATCAGAAAGATCGGTGTCAAAGTATTAATAGTGTAGTGACCAACCGTGCCCAGGAATTAGGGCACAGTTAAGCAGTGATTTTCTGGGCATTAGTGAGATGAGAACAGGTTGCACCATGTGTTTGTCCACCGGGGAGGAAAAAAATGGAGGAAGATTTTCTGAATGGTCCTGTGTATCTAAGTTAGCATGCCAAATTGGTTGCTTATTACAGCTGGCACGGTGCCTTAGTGGGCTAATGTGTTAATAATGTGTAATGTTTCTCTTAGGCAATGGCACCACTCTTCATTAGCGCTCCTCAAGCCCTGTCACTGTTGCTTAGCTCGACATTTTGTTTCTGATGTTCGAGTGAGGGTATTTGAAATCAGGATTTCAGATCTGCTAATACATGTCACACACTCTTTAAAAATGGATTTTAAAAGGGCCTCAATAATTTTATGGCTACTAATAACATTTGTAGCTATGTGAGCTAAACTAATGATAAGAGTAATCAAATTTCATGTTTCACGGCATAAAATGAGCAACTGTAGGGGTCAGGAAGGTATTCACTCCCTGCCCTCCTCCCCTGGGAACCACAGTCTTTTCCAGTTGGTTCAGTAGATGGGCGGTGTTTCGGATGTGAAATAGCACATCGCTGCAGGAAAGTTCAGGGTCTCACACCGTACAGAGCAAGGATCTTATTTATAAGCATAGGAATTCTGGTTTCGGCTGGCAAATGGAGTGAAACATTTGAATGATGCATTTGTTTCACACTGATTACCTCCCACAATGTCGGCATCGAACACACACAGCTGATTCTCCCCCTTTTTGTGGCTGTTTGCTCAAGCCCCCTGAACTCGGACATATAAGCCTCGTATTTCTGAGCAGCCCTAGCATGGCCACGTAACTCACATCCTAATTTTTCCGTCAGTGAAGGTGCTTACTTAGACTTTCCTCACACTTCTGTGTTTTCACTCACTGTATTAGCAAGTCTGTTTTGAGCATTTCTTTAACACTGAGAATAACTGCAAGACGCAGCTAAGGGAGCCTGGAGCCATCAGCAAACACTGTCTTTGGCAGCCGCCACTGCAGGACCACAGTGGGGAGAAGCATCGGTGCTGCTGCCGGTTTGGGAGCGAGGCCATGGGGTCGCCCACAGATGGATGCAGGCGGATCGACCTTCCCACGCCCGTAGCATGGCTGCGGTTTGCTCCCAGTGTGCTCTGGCAAGGGTGTGCTCTGCCCTCAGTGGCTGTGCCCGCTCCTGGCATGCCACGTCACGCGGCCATGCAGCCCTCGGCGGCGTTCACCAGCACACCCCAGAGCCAGGAGGCTGAGATTTGGCAAGGCAACAAGCTGTTTAACTGATGTCTGGTTTTGATAAAGACTTTCAGTCCAGTGTTTTGCCATATAGTGCCTAGAGCATTTTCTAGCACCCATACTTTTAGCGTGGTGTGTTTTCTAAAGCCTTTTAGTGCATTGTACCAGTGATGTACTGATGAGTCTAAAAGGACTCACTTAACACAATGTGTAATAAACTAGAAAGGAGATGTGCTGAGTAAAAAAATCCAGCAGATACAGTCAAAAAGCTCTTTGTATTTTTTAAAGAGGGAAATAGCTTTTATTTTTTAAGAAAGGTCTTTCCCAGAAAATATCTTCTTTTTCTTCTAAATGTAGATATTCATTTAAATGTGTAAATAATTTGAGAAGTTTTTTTGTTCAACTACATTTAACCTGAGATCTTTTGATTCCTGAAGTGTAGTTTTGAGGAGTTTGGTATTATCTTACAAAAATGCAAAAAACCTTAAAAAGCACCTAAAATAGTTTCAGTTTCAAAAACATTTTTTGTAGAAAAGTGCTGTCGGTGAGCTCCGTCTATCTAACCAGATGTAATTTGTCTTTGTGCTGTGTTTCCAGGCAGAGGTCCAGCAGCCAGGAAGGTGGCGGGGGAGCCCCTGCACCACAGGGGAGCAGCTCAGGGCAGATGCTGCCCTGCAAACTGCCAGTGTGGGCTCTGCAGGGCTGCCCAGGGCAGCTAGCTTGCTAATATTAGCAAAGAGTATGCAAACCCACAAACAAAACAGAGAATGTTTATGGAGGCAGCCTTGGAGATAATAAAATTAAAGGCAGAGATCAGAAGAGTGCTCTAGAAAACATTTTTGCTTAGCACAGTTTGACGATTAGAGCTGAGCACAAGATAAGGTGAGACTGTAATAAGGAGCCAGATCTAGCACAGCAAAGGATGCCCTGGTCAATTCAGGCTTCCCAAGTGCTGCTCCTGTGGCCTCGGCTTTTCTGCCAGCGGTGCCCGGGGCTGCCCACAGAGCTGCTCAGCTCCGGGGGGGTCTGCAGGAGATGTGGGGTGGTGGRTGATGCTGGGGTGCCCACTCCTCCCCGCACCAGCTGGGGGGGCTAATTCAGCCCCAGGGAAGGGAAGCGGACTGCCAGGGGAGGGCTAAAGCTTGGCTGAGCAGCATCGGGCACTGCCAAGAGCATTTTTTTTGAGGCTCAGAGTGGGCTGCTGCGAGGAGGGGACTTCCTGGTACGTCAGGGAACATAATGGGAAAGGCTGGAGTTAAAGACCCTTTAATTGAGGCCTTCAGAATGGTAAGTATAACACCGCATTGCTCTGTTTAGGGGATTTTGCGTATCTCTACCATCAAGGCTACATTTGTCTGTAGGATTAATCACTTTTTGATCCAGAGGGTTTAACGCAGACAGCTTACTAGGAATGTGCCGCATGGCTCTCCCAGGCTGGCAATTAGCTTTGTTTCTTCATACTGTCTTGTTTATTATGCTCTTCTCCATCTCCTTTTTTCTGACCAGCATGTTAATACACTAATTCATTTTTAATCCATTTTTAACTGTGCTTTTAGGAGACTTTTTAACAGAGGATTTTTAGTAAAAGCTCTATGTTGAATATAGAAAATGAAAAACTCCTGCTGCTGAGCAGAGAACAGGTTTGTATATAGATGACACTGTAAAGAAATCCTTGGAGAAACTCAAAGACATAATTTTGCTCTATTTTAGGGCTTTATCTCTAGACTTGCTGAGGTTCTCCTACTTGCCAGAAGGTCACCAAGAACCTGAATTATACCCATTGCCATTTAACTTCAATGCAAATAGGTTTCTTTGGGACATTATTTGTACCTCACATGAAAGAAAAAATGTGTCCCGGGAACTGTATGTTTGCGTGTCCGCTCTGTTCCCTTGAGATACTAAGAAGTGATCTCCTGCTCTTGACAGACTGTTTTCTCCTGCATATCACTGGCTCTGAATGGCAGAGAAAGCTCAAGCCCCTGTGTCCCATCATGCAGCCTTTCCTCCCATACTCCTAGTCCTTTACTGGCTAGCACAGAAGATGGATGATGTCTTCACCTCCTTCTCATGTGTGCTGTTTGAATGGAGGGGACAAGCAGAAAACTGTCCTTGAGCTCTAGACCAAAAATGTCCATCGAGGCTGTGGCTGGGAGGTATCCATGTGCAGTTTTGGCATGGGATCACACATGTGTAAGACCTGTGAGCTGCCAGCAAATAACACAACACTTGGCAAAGCCCCTCCAGACCTGGCAGCTTGCTTTGTGGCTGGAACCAACCCAAATGCATTTGAACGCTACCTAAGGGCTCGGAGTTTTTCTGTTTCCAGATGTGGTTTTGCCCTGAATCTTCTGGGTGACCTCGGTCAAGCAAGTTCACTGCTCTGCAGGAGCGGTGCTGACCACCTTTATACAGCATTTTGCTATGCCCTGAGGACAAGCACAACCTAAGGACTGAATATTGCTGTGTAGAACAGCACATGGTTGGTGTAACTATGGTGTACCAAGGCAAAGCTTGAAATACATGGGAGCTTTGCATTGACTTCGGTCAGTTTTGGATGAGATGCTAAAAGCTGTAACATTTTTTTGGCCTTCTGACRTCCCCAGTGTGAAGTTACTAGCACGGTCGGAGCTGGATGCAGCACAAGCCATGCTTTTCTGTCACAGCCAGTTTGTCTTCCTTTTTCTTGGCTCTTCTTTTAATAAATGTAACCTTTTCTCCTATGGCTCAGGCATTGTGTTGAGCCACCCCGACAAATGTTCTCAGGTTTTTAAAATATTCGGTATTAAAGAGATCAGGCCAGATGTGTTCTGCTGCCTTCATCACTCTAGGTTGTGTACTCTGTGTTGAAATGATTATTGTCATCACCCGGTGAAAGGCAGCTGATGAAAGACTCTCTCTTCCTCTGATGAGCTATCCATCCGCCCATGCCTGGTGCAGAGTGCACAGGTTTTGTTTTTGAATGATATATTGCTGTGTCAAAGTGGCTTATGTGCTGCTTAAACTTACGCTGGTGAATGATAGAGAGTGTGTATTAAACAATCTCACTGCAACGGGAGCTGTATTTTCTCATCTTCAGCTTTGGGAGCACCATAGCAAACCCCCCTGCCGTGAGCCTGGCAGGGACTCCTGGAGCAGGGTGTCTGGGTATGTCTACRTTCACGCTTGGGTGTTCACACTGGACGTTTTTAAAGAAATGCAATTGGATACCAACCATTTTAAGTCTTTCTAGAAGGCATGACTGTTCTTTCTGCCCACCCTATTCTATTGATGAAGGAAACTGTTTTACAGAAGACATTTTGAAATGTTTTGGGTTTGGATGTATTTCCCCTAAAACCTTTGCTGTTCTCAAGTAGTGTAGCTTTCGTCTTCCCACTTCTCCCCCTTTTACTCCACTTTATTCCTCTTTTTTTCAATGCTTTGCAAGGCTCAGCAACAATAGCTAAGAAGGGATAGAAGAAGGGGAAACTGTAATGTTTCCATTTTGGGTCTATTGCCAGTCTCCCAAGCCATCTCCAAAGGAAGCGTTTGATGAGCAAAACATTAAAAACACCACTTTGCCTTGAGAAATGTTTTGAATGGAAAATTCGGTTCTCAAAGCCTTCCACACTTCCACAGTCCTCCAGTGCATGTGGTAAATTCCAGCATTGCTGAGCAGAGCCCGTAACATGAATAAGACCTTTCCAAACAACTGAGAATAATTAAAAAACCTGGCATAGACATTTTCTCTGTGTAGTGACACAATTAAATACTTAACCAAAAATAATGTAATGAAAAGTCTAGGTCACAAACTGGAGTACTGCAGCCTGGAAAAATAGTTTTCTGACCTTCTAGATTTCCTCTATTAGAGGACTACTGTGCAGTGAGCAAACCTTATTTCTTACAACAAAGAAATTTAGCAATCTGTGAGGCTATGTCACCTTGCTGGCAGAAACACTGAGCGGCAAAAGCGCTGAAAGTCAACACTAATAGCTGACACCAAATTAAACTGCCAGAGTTTGTGTGATGTAGTTCTGTCACCCTTTGACACATTTGATGTGAATTCAGAGGCTTCTGCTGTAAACTCATCAGCAGAGCTCATGACGCATCATCTTTACATATCTGTCCATCCACATTTGTCAACAACCCGTGCGCCTCAAATGACTCCAGCGATTGGGATATAGATTGCTTTACCTTCACATATAGTAAATAGAGTGTTTTAATACTTGTGATACCCTCAGTTCTAGCTTTTAACTGACAAAGTCTTGTTAGCTGCACTTCAGCCTTTCTGCGTCCACGCTGAACGCGGTGATTGATGAGGGCTGATTATGGCAGTGGGGTGGCCCATCCCTTCTTAACCTGTGGCTCAAATCATCTCCAGTTTGCCCATGCAGAAGAGCAGCAGGCATACTCCTAAGTGCCTTCATGAAGTGCCTGATTGAAAGGCCACAGCCAATTAGGCTGAGCTGAAATGGACACTTGCAGGATGTCTTTGCATCTCAATTCCCCACGTGGTGCCTGCAGAGAGCAGGCACTAAACAATCGTAGATAGCCCTCACATCCGCTTCCACACACCCAGCGGCTCTCAAACCTGGGGCTGGTGTTTCAGCCTGGGAAAAACAGCAGGCTGGTTGTGCCCTCGCTTCGCAGCCATGGACTAGGAATGGCCCCAGCAAGTGCCAGGCGTCACATCCTGATGCAGCAAATGGTGCTCACAAATGAAAGTCACTCTGCTGAGGCAGTCATTCACCAGTGACAATATATAATCTGCCCCCAAAATAACATGGCATTTCAAAACACAAACAACTCCCCCCACCTTCTCTCCCTGAGCAATCTGAAAGGGATTTCTAATATTTACTTTTTCTCTAAACCAGTTAGTGTTATTGTAGTTTCAGATTGATGCCTTTTGGTTGTCAGCTCCTAATTTTCCTGTTAATTTTGGACTTACTGAAGTAATGAAAGCAGGTCCCCTCAGATGACAGCAAATCCCTGCTGGGGTGCGTGTAAGCGCTGGAGTTGATGCAATGCTCTGAGCGATGCTGAAGAGAGACTCCACAGATCTGCACCATGCTTGTGTCTCCCCTACGGACCAGAAAGGAAAAGGATCTGCAGTTTCTGTTTATGTCTCCATGGTATTTAACATACTTGGTAGCTCCAATAGCATCTTATTTGCCACATATTGCCCTAGAATATTTAATATCTTGAGTCTTTTTCTTCCACTGACTAGCTTTACTATTAGTGCAAATTACTATGGAAAGAAAGCTATATTTAGACACACAGGAGGAACAAACAGAACAAGAACAATAAATCAGATTTTTTTATAAGTCTATTTTATAAGTCTATTTTAACATATGGTTTAAAATACTAGCCTCATAAGGTAGTAGCATCAAATCATATTTATTCAAGTGTGAGCTATAACAGAATGGGAATAGAAACATGATGTCCTACAAGAAAAGCCACTTTATTTTTACCCTGTATCTCCAAAGCTTCTGCTTATATAATACTGGCATAAAAACATTGCATTGTGTCCCATGTTCCAATAACACTTTGCACCACTAGAATTATCTCCAAAAAATGGTAATACAAGATTTCCACCTTTGGAAGAAGACTGTGAACCTTGTGCCAGGTCAGAGGGTGGGGGAGAGCAGTTCAGACTGAACCAGGCAACATCTTTTTCCTATAAGGTATTAATGTGTGTGAATAATAAAACTTTCTGACAAAAAGCAGGGAAAAAAGCTTGCTGATTTTTTTTTTCATTTGCTCTTAAAAATTCTAAACCGGAAAACTTTGCAAAAAATTGGAAAAAAAAGTAAAAGCTTTAAAAACATTTCCCAGCAACTTCCATTGCTGCTTTGTGACCCGCTCTGTTTAGAAACTGCCGCACAGTATCACTCGGCTTGTGTGAAAGAAGCAGTTCGAGCTCTCAGACCCAGCACCTGAGATTTAATTTGACATCCTAAACGCCATACCCTTGCCCTCTAGAAACATCTTTCCTTGTTATAATTCGTTTCAAGGTCCGCAAGGACTGAGTATATCATTAAAACACAATTTGGAACAGCTAATTCTCTCCCCGCCCCAGTGCAGAGCGGCTCCCGTACTGGGTGTGTTAGGAACACCTGGGTGGCCAGGGAGAACCCCGGGCGGCCAAATCGATGCAGCTAAGAGACATGCACTCACAATCTGCATGCAGCCTCCAGCCCACCGTGTCTTGAGGCATCTGAGGCTCACTCCATGCACAAAGGGGATTGTAATGGAAATGCTGACAGCTCTTAATAATTATGACGCTTCTAGACATCTCTTTAATTACTGTACAGAGGCTTCTGGCATACAAACAATATTAGGGTACATCTTGTGCCTGACTTGTTTTATCTGTGTGGCAAAGCTCCTGAGGACAGGAAACCATAGCTTCTCCTTGCGCATTTAAAACACTAGTTGCTCTCTCAGCAGTTTACAGTTACTTACTGACAGCAGTGGCAATTGGGATAATTCAACGTTCATTTCAATTTCCAGAATTCCTGTTAATAGACTGTAGAGTCAAGACGCCCAGTGCAAGGTGCTTGATGGACTACAGCTTTTTCTGCAGTGTCTCAAGGAGGAGAAATATGAAGTCTGCACCTACAGGAGCTATTTATAAATGCACCTGACTTTGGCTTTTGTATCATGTCATCACTGGGACCGGGGCTGTTTGTCCTTTCTTGCACACTCCTGGTTGGCAGCAGGGAAAGATAATTCCCCATCTGCAGAGGGGCTTGTCCCACCCTCCTGTATTTGGCACTTTCCAAAGCAATGAACAATATGTCTTATAAGTACATTTTATGGCACTCTTGGTCAGGTGAAGGTTTAAATTAGACGAGTTAAAATAGATCATGACATGCAAAGCAGCCATCTCTGTTATTATCTGGACTACAGCCAGTACACCACAGCATTTCTGCAACTGCACTGCTTGTGTGAGGAATAATTACCTGGAGATAACGCTACATGACAAGCAAAAATAGAGCAACTAAGCAACAGTCCCCTGCGTCCCCTTAAACCTCGCCTCCAAATGCTGAAACCATCAATGCAGTAAAGAGTACAACTTGTGTAAAGCAGGTGTTGGTGACCAGGGAAGTGATGTGCCCCAGGGAGGTGTTTTCCTCATAGCCTACAGCTCTCAGTGTGGTAACTTTCTCCTGCATTTTCTTCTCCTTGGATGCAGTCTCCAACCCAAACCGCATTAGCCCAGTAACATGTGTCACACTGCTGGGGTCCCACTGACCCCTGAGGTAACCGAATTTAGACTGGTGCCCAGTCAGGAGCAGTTGGGTTGTGTGCATGACAGATGGAGGTCTTCACAGCCTCATCAGAGAAATATTAAACAAAGTTATTTAAATAAGTTCTCTGGATAATTAGATATTGTAGCACCCTCTTCTGGCTCTCTGCATTCCCTGGGTTGTGACCGCCTCTCCCCTTTGAGACCATTCGGCTCACATGGGTTTGCTGGTTACGGTTTCGGAACCACATCAGTCCCGATCCTCTCCCACTTTCTATAACCTCGTGGCTTTCTAGGAGAACTGCTCCTCAAACTCGTATTTCCCCCACTGAGTCCCTTCACAATTAACCTTTTTGTGCAACCTTTTTTGAGCAAAATCCCTTTTCTTTTTTTTTTAGTTGGTGATCATGGAAAAAAACCCTGACTTTGCATATTTATATGGTTCTGACTGTACCACTACAGAGAGGGTTACCGCAAAACCATGAAATCGGAGGGAGGGATCCTGCGTGAGGAGCAGGGACAGCCACAGCTTGCGGCGGCACAAGGGACGCAGTGGCCTTGGGGAGCTGTAGAGCGGGGAAGGTCCCCACCACCCCCAGTGCTGCCACTAAGGCTGCCTTCGCACAGGTTTTGGGGGGTGCTGCTTCCCCCCTGATGTCCTCACTGTGAACCCAGAAACAGGCTATTATAACTCATAATGTGGGTGTGCAAAATTGCCTCTAAGAGGTAATTAACTGTGAGGACTAATATTTCTGTTTTAGGGTCCACAAATGTCATTATACCATTATAAAATAAACTCTTGAAAAATAATTCACTTTTAAAATAATACATTGCTTTCCTTTTATTCAATAGGTTAAAGTACTTTGTTCCTTGGTACCAGCTTTAAATTTTTCATGTCAGGGTGAAAAGCAATTTTTTAATTATAATTTTAATGCATCTGACCATATTTCGTAATGATACATTTTGAACCCAACTTGTAAAGGTGTCAGAAGAAAATATGACTATTCCATAGAAATATCTGAACCATAAGAACACAGTTGAAATAACATAGTGCTTTTAAAAGTGCCAATTATTTATTTTAACTGTGATATTACATCTGTCATTAGCACCATGTGAAATATTTGATGTGTTATTAGGAAAGTTTTAAATTCACTGGTTTCAATGCTCACAGAATTTGCAGGAACACAAGGTACCAGGTTATGGCTCCTCTGAAGCAGGTCTGGTGGCAAAAATCAGCCTTAAATCCATTTTAACTAGTTTCCCTTGCTTTCCCCCTTCAGGTGACAAAGCCACCCCTGCCTGCCCTGCACCGCCCCACATCCTTTGCTTTATTCCCTCAGGGCACTGGGCAGGTCAAACGCTGTGTAAGTGGAAAGGGGATTATCTTTGCTTTGCAGGCTTAGCAGAAGAAGAGTGGGAATCATCACCGTGTCCTGCTAGCAGCAAGCCAGGAGAGGGGCTGGGAGCTGCAGAAGGAAGGTGCTATCAGCACCCAAGGCAGCAGCGGGGCTGGCCGAGGGGCCCCCACTTGCACGGGTGCATCGTGGCCTCCCCGGGACCTGCAAAGCAGCTGTTTCCCTGGGTGCTGCTGCTGTGCGTTGGTGTGCTCTGAGCCACACGAGGTCATGGACCTCCTCCCTGGGCCTTGGGTTCATGGACTGTCATTTTTAGTGCCAAGATTACTTGTGGGCAGGGACTTTTCCAAAGACCACTGAGGTGACTGGCTGTGCTGCAGCGTTGCCCCTGCTGGCATGCACTTTACATGATCATGGGCTGCAGGTCAGGTTGCCTATGTGGAGCTGGGAACACCTGGCAAATACTACCCATACTAAACTCTGCTGATTTTTTGAGGCTGCGTCTTCMTTTTGTCTGTCTCGGCCTCATTTCCATAGGGTGACCCATGTCTCTCCTCGCTCTCTCCTCGCTCAGGTAGCAAAACTGTTGGAGTTTTTTTTTTTTCATTTTGGCTGCCTGCTCAAGCTATGGGGCTTTAAAAAACCCTTAAATCACAGCATACTCATAGATCGGTGATAGGAGTACCACTGCTCTGACAGCAACAGGAGATCACAGTGTGCATACCGAGGGGACACTCATGCAGCACCCAAGAAAAAGGTATTCCTACCAGGGGGATGCTCTGGAGCTGTGAATGAAAATACAGCTTCATCACTGAGTACAGAATCAGTGGGAAAAAATGCTTAGATGCTTGGCAGTCAGACAGGAAAATGAGTGCCTCTTGGAGAGCAAAAGAGGAGAGGACCAGGATGGAGTACGATGAGGTTTTGATCAGCACAAGCAAAACATTACAGTAGTTGCTTCAGCTATGGGAAAAAAGAGGATTGCAGAGGATATTACAGATTTAGATCTTCCTTTGTTATTTATACCCTAAAACTTGGACCTACCTCAACTCTAAGCTAAATCAGAAGTCTCTGGTACTTTGTATTTCCTTAACACTTTCTGTGCCCAGCTCCTCAAGGCTCTTAAAAACATGTCTTTGAAGTAGGACTCAGAAGTAGTACTTACTCAGACCTTTGGCTCGGTACTGATGCTCACTCAGCACAAATCACTCATCAGCCCTGTTTGGTGACTGTTTTTTGGCATATCACGCTGATTACTCAGTATAGTTTATATACCTAATATGCCTAATCAGGGTGCTCTTCCCATCTGTCTCCCTCAAGAGGGTTTGGTGCAGACCTGTTTTGGCATTTCTGCCTCAAATTTTCCCCTCCATCCTTATACCACTCAGTATACCTCCTTGTTGGGTGTGTGAGCCCCACAAACCAGTGCTGGAGGAGCATAGCTGACCAGGAGGCTGTCACATAAATAAAAGCAGCAACAGCCTCCAGAAACATGATACTTTCTCCCTTTCAGACAAACATCTCTTTCCCCATTTATGATGGACCAAAGGTTGAAGATAGCTGCTGTACCACTTCCATGGATCTGCAGAAATTTTATGCCCTGGAATTGCTGTCAAGTTTAATGTTCTCATTTTATATAATGAAATAACAATTGTTCCAGCTCTGTAGCCTGAAAGAATTCACACTGAAAAAGACTGAAAATTTGAGGTGAAATTTCACAAACAGCTCAGACCTTCAGCCAGCGGTCTTACACTGGATTAAAAGCAGTATTTACTTGGAAAACTGGGCACCAGACATACCTAGAGAATTCTTTCTGAACCTAATATCAATGCATTTGAGAGGAAACCATCAGAATATTTACCCTTTTGTACAGCTTCATCGACCTTTTCTTACAACCTCTTGTTAGCTTTTCCCTTTACAGGTTTTTGGTATAGATCCTTGGTTATAAGTCTAGTTCTCTGACACGTTATTGCTTTGTAGAAAGGAAGGTCTTTTTGTTTTACACTTTTAAAATACAAAACCTCAAAATAATTGCCTCTTCAGTAGTATTTTTACATAAGCATGGTTCCATCGACAAAACTCCCATTGACTTTGATGGGTACAAAACCCACGGTTGAACTTTAAGGAGAAAACATTATTACGCCTTAATGAGGACTAGTCTGATGTTCACAGTACCTTCAAATCTGGTAGAGCCGGTGGTTTACCTAAATGCCAAACACACATCCCTTATGGTAATGAGTCACAACTCAGGGCTGCCTGGAGGCCCCTCTGAAACACCTGAGGACAATTTCCAGCACTTGCAAAGTGAAACAAGAGCTGCTGAGTTACTCCAGAGGTTTTTCGCATGGTTCATGTTATAATTGCTGTGAACAATCCCAGAGGAGCCCTGCTCTTCAGCCCAGTGGGGGAAGAAGCACCCTAAGGTCTAGCTACAATTGCAGATCTTGACATTTTTCTTCATTCTCCTCCTGGCAAGTGGAAACTGAGCTAAGTCTAAAGGCACAAGGTGTAGCTGTGATGCTGAAGCAGAGCCGATGAGCGGAAAACGCAGAGCCCCAGAGTTACCTTTGGTCCCTCTGAATTTACTTGCATGTTCACAGCAGTGCTAGGGGTCACAGGTTCACTGCCGCGGCACCAAACCCGCTGCAGAGCCGTGCCTAAGCCCGTCCCTGGGGTGTCAAAGTAGCTTATGCTGCGCTAGGAAGAGAGGAAGAAAAATGTCTCCGTGACTAGTAAGTCTAAAATCTGTATTATTGTCAAAGAAACAATAGCGGCATCAGCTGCTGCTCCTGCCCAGGAGCAGAGCAGCATCATTAGTGGCACAGGGCAGGGGTACCTCCGGGGGAGGCAGTGATGCCTCTGGCACCATGTCCCTTCTCCTCCGCAGCCTTGGGAGGCAGCAGCAGCAGCCGCCAAGCTTGTGGGGCAGAGGCATGGGAGAAACCAGCCCGTGGGAAATGTTTTTTTCTTTCTCCAAAAGACACCATGAACAAACTCATCACCGACCACTCTGGAAAACGGAGCGGGCCGTGGTGCTCCTCTAGCTCTTATTTAGCTGGCAATTTGCCTTATGCTTTTCAGAAGACTGTTAGTGGCCATATTTCCAAGTGGCCCTGTGCTGCTGATTGCTGCTGCCATGCTTCAGACGTGTTTGAAATGTCCTTATTTGAATTATGACTCGCAACAGCTGTATTTAAAATCATATACTTCACGTTCACTTTCCACAATCAATATTGTTAACAGGGATAAAGCTATGGGGGGATAATAGAAAATATTTACTCATTTCTCTCTGTGCAGTCTTCCCCAGCCCTCCGTTACCACATCCCTGATCTCACTCACCCTCTGCTGAGGGTTGCGTCCCATTGCTGGACGTGGGCAGTGTGTCGGTGCTGTCTCCGGCAGCACGAGCAGAGCAGCAGCGGGAGGCGCTGGCAGCAATGCTCTCAAAGCAGCTGGGAGAAGTGTTCCCAAAGCACCAGGATCTTCCCCTCGCATGCTGCCCCTGGCCATGGGGCCTCACATGTTCTCTTACACCTTACAGGGGGGCTCGCCAACAAGCACCACTGATCTTCCTGTGCCTCTGGGTGCCGGTGGGCACTGCTGCAGGGGGCTGAGTGGAGGGCAGGGGCTCACCCATGGAGGGGTGCTGCTCACTGGGCTGATGCTTGGTGCCACCTCCTCTGCCATGTGCCAGGGGACCACTCTGCCCACTGCACATCTGGCTGCACCGCCCTGAATAACTAAGCTGTGTAAAGGCCATGCGAGTCCTTCCCAGACATTCTGGTAAGGCTTTTAAGACCAGACTTAGCTGATGTAAACTGATGCAGCTCCATCAAGTCAATAGAGTGATGTCATTGTATAGTAGCTAAACCCTTCACTTGTTAGTTTTTATAATTGAATATACAACTCTTCCAATTTCAGGTAACGGACACCTCCATTTCCACATTGGCAAGGGGCTGATTTACTCCAATAAATATTGACCAGCTGTGATGAAGCATTCTTATTATCAGGATGTATTAGTATAGCACAGATATATCGATAGGTTTTCAGCTGAATGTTGTATAAACATTTTACAATGACATATTTTGAACTTACGCTGACATGCTTCTGAAAATATTTGTGCTGGTGAGGAAGCTGTGAGCTCACTCTGTTATCTCTGACATGACAAGGGCTGGGAGGATGACCCAGGATTCACTAGAGCTTCGGGCTGTTATCAGTTGTTTTGCATGTACAAGCCCAAGCATGGGTCAGGAGTCTGTTTGCAGTGGGGACCCACTTTCAAAATTTGCCCCATAAATCATCTTTCATTCTATCCATTGATAAATAATGAGTTACTGAAGCCTAAAATTCTCACACCGATTTGTACAGAAAGGTTGTTTTATTTGCTTTTCAGAAATGTCAGTATTTTGCTCCTCCCAAGGGCTGCATGGTAGAGCCGGGGACTCACTCCTTCTGCCCATGAGCAGTCTGATATTTCAGTTCCAAAGCACACTGCTAAGATAGCCTTCTCCCACCTTGTATTTGTGAAACAAAATCCATGAAGTTGCAGTGTAAATGCACTCTGAGATGACAAGCAGAATGTTATGTAGAGTAAAATATGGGACCTAAATTGTTTTAAGCATTTCTTTTTCTTAAAATGACTAACTAAGCTACCAACCCCTTAAGGGTTCACAAGAGTYAGCAGCCTGGGCAAGGTGTCGGCGAGAACCTCTGGCTCTGTCTGTCCCACTATGCAAGTGCACTAAATACTGGAGGAGGAACAGCCTATTTTTAAATCACTGTAACAGGCAAATTTTAGCTGCTCATTGGCGAGAGGCAATTCTCTAATCCCAGAAGAACCAGTATCATTTGAGCTGTCAGCAACTGGCAGGCGGGATGGATTGTGCCTCCGGCTGTCAGGCAGCACTGCAAACCTTGCAGTGGTCTTTCCTCTGTCACAGCATGTTGGCATGCAGGATCCCCAAACTTTTCTGAACTTGTTTGGTTTAGCTTGATTAATAAGCTCAAGTATTCGTAAAGCTGAGGCCTGCCATTAAGGAGGCGATAAGCCATAATTTGTAATAAAAGAGCTACCTTTTCCAATTGTCTTCAGCTGAAGCGGAGAGTCCCCATAATGATTTATTGCCTTACTGCCAGGCTCTTGATAAGTGGACACCAAATGGCTCCTCATTACTCAAAAGCTCCTCTGATTTCTTGAACCAAAGTCCTTTCCAAGCTCCACTTAGTCCACTTTCCTTCCTAAGAAAATGAATCAAGGCATTCTCTCAGTAGCCTATAAACTATTTTAGCATAAAAAATATCATAAATGAGAAAGGAGAAAATCTTGTTTGCTAAAGGGCTGCTGGATGAACTGCCTCTTGCCCTTTTGATAGCATCTTTGAAATGGAAATGGCCAGCTGCCTGACCTTCTGTTCAATGACCCTTTTTGTACAAAGTCAAATTGCAGTGGCTTCACAGCAGCAATTCACCTATGGACATAAACTAGATTTCAGGGGGGTATGGAAGAGGAGGCTTCTTTCTGCAGTTTCTTTAGAATATTTCTTCCGTGTTCGTATTTCCTACATACACATCAAGAATCAAGCTTATAAAAGAAATTACTGTTCATAAAAGGAATTTAGAATTTTACTTCAGTAGCTTACATCTCTCTACTTTTTTACATTATGGATGTAACAAGCCTTCTTTAAAAATCATTAATCAAAAAGATTTAGTACGTGAACAGTGCTACATGCAATTTTGAAAAAAATTCTATAATCAGTTATTGGATTGCAGCATTAATTATTTAACTCATTTTATTAGAACTCAAGGAAAAAATATAATTCTGAGCAGGATGAAAGATCAGCAAAACAAAAAAAGAGAAGAAATATCATATTTTTAAATGTTTTGAGACTTAGGTGCCCAAATTTAGAAATTGGCTGCCCATGTGAGATGTCCAAGTACTATGAAAACCAGCTTCCCTGTCCAATTTACGCCCTTACAGCTTAGTTTATCCTGTGATACAATTGCTTTTTAAGAACAGCCATTCTTTGTTAAATGTATTTGCCAAATTCAAACCCAATCTTCCAGCTGGGGTAAATCACTTGTGCTCTAATATACCAGCTGAGAAGCTGTCCAAGGAGGTTTCCCAGATATTCATAGAAACATCAGATTCAGGGTGCTTGTTGGCAGGAGCCAGGGCCAGCATGGGCCACAGCAGGGTTTCCCTGGCTGGGAATCCGGTCCTTTGCCTTGCACCACTATCACAGTGACTTGTCACTTACCTTTCAGCTCCATGTCTACCTCTCTGCCAACTGCCAAACATCATCCGGCCAAAAAGAAAGAGAGGGGGATGTATTTTTGTAAGCAGCACATTTATCAGTATTTCAGCTGCATCTAAAATTATGCCTGGATCATGTAAGCATAAGCAATCACTCATAGCTGTCAAAAACATTAGACCCTTAAGGTAGCTAGTACATTTTCTGATTAAAGAGTGGCCCTGATTGTTGTTTTACAGCTAACAGCTGGTATGTTAAAGCTAAAATCTGAGTGTCAATTAATTCTGTAGCAGATCAGCTGAGAAAGACAACTGTGCACAAGCATATGGTCATTGCAGGAATAAGGCTGCTGAAAGCTGAGGATGTTTGATGATTTCAGCCTGTCGCTCTTCACTTACGATATTGTAAATGAGGCTAAAACAGTTTAATTCATGTAACTGGCAGTCAGGAGGAGTGTTTAATTGAGGGAGAGGGGAGGACTGGCAGCATTGGCAGGTTCTCCCACAGTTGCTTGATGTGCAGCGGATTGTGCCCAGTGGCAAGATGCCCAGTCTTGTAGCACACACAAAAATAGTTCATAATTACACCATAATTCAATCTGAAGTCTTGTTTCCAATAAATCCCTCATGAAATTAGTATTCTACCTGGCGGCAGCCCAGGCAGCTGCCAGTCCTACCACCCCGGGACGTGGCATGGGAGGGACCCTGCAGCCTGGGTGAGTGCCCATCACTCTTAGTGAGAGCATGGTGGTGGCCAAGGGGAAAGGTCACCGGCTGGGACCCCAACATGCTGCCGTTCTGCCCTGTCCTCCTGCTCTTTGGTGGTGGGTAGACCACCAGGTGGCTTTCCTGTTTGGGATGCACTAATGGCTTGAAAATTTTCTAGTTGATTTGTTAAAATGCATCTTTAAAGGAGAAGGAAAACAACAAGCAAAAGGAGTAGATAGAGTACAGAGTAAGAGACGACCCTCCTTCTGTTCCTGTTGGCACAGGTCAAGCTAAGAGAAAGTTCAAGACATATTCTTGGGCCCCCAAGTTCAAAGGAGCATCTGTACATTTGTTTATGTTTTAAGCACGTGCTTATGCCCATTCCTACACGACAGCACTCTCAAATCATGTGGAAACTCTGTCAAATCCAACAAAATGAATGTTTATATAATGTTTTGTAGAAGCTGCCAAAAGTTTGATCCAAAAAGAGGTTTAGGTGAAATTCAGGTTCCTGATTTCAGAAATACCATCCTCAGAACTACCACCTGGTTGTATTTTGATTTCTGAGGTGCTTAAACTTCATTTTCAAAATTAAAGTTCGAGCGGCCACAGCTTCACACTGCCAGAAGCTCCTCCGGTGCGACCAGGCTCAGTGGGTCAGCACCTCTCAGGGTCCAAGAAGGGGATGCTCTTCCATCTGCTGTGCTTTCCTTTGTAGACCCCAGCCTTGCCTGTGCTGTCTGGTCTCTCCTTTCTTTTCACACAACTGGGGGAAGAGGTGCTGCCTCTCTTTTCCAGAGAAACCCCGTGGTTAAGGTGGAGGGAGACTTGGGTTTCTGCTCTTCTGCCTGAGAGGCTTGTGTACGAGGGTGTCGTGGCGACTGAACTGTACTCTTCTAGGGGAAAAGCTCATGGGGAGGCCAGGAGAGAAATCGCTCTTCACCCCTCCTGTTGAGCAATGCAATTTGGAAGGGTCCCTAGAGGCAGTGAGAGCAGCCATGAGCATGACCATCTTGCTGAGAGAGTAAGGCCAGGATGGGCCCCACTGGCCGTGCGCTTCATTCAAGGACTGATGTAATTAAAAAAGACACAAGCAAATAGTCATCCGATGTTACTTGTTGTATAAAAGCATCTGAAATACTACTGACAGAGAAGGAAGTGTCGTTTCAAGTCCCATATGTGAAGGACTCTAAAATGGCCAAGAAGTATTTCACAGATGTTTAGAGGAAAACAAAAATCCCTCTCTGAGCTGAGAACAAGGATGAAACATTTAGACCAAAGGTTAGTGTCCTCCCATATATATAAACCTCCCGGGTCACCAGCTGTTAAGATAAAAATGTTTCCTCCATAGTGGAGCCCCACGAAGCTGTAGCACTGTTGCACTTACAGGAGAAATAGGAAAAGGGAGCAGACGTGTTCCTGAATGAAGTCAAAACGCAGACTCAGAGATACCCAGAGAGCAGAGCGTGAACCCAGGCTCAGGCACGTGTGCATGGTGTGGCCAGCCTGGGGTGGCCCAGGGCAGGGAGTGGAGCTGGCCCCTGGGGATGGGCAGGCGGGGGACCCGCTGCCCCTCCGCAGCCCCGCGCGGGCATGCACCCCCTTGCACTGTCCCGGGCCGGGTGGCAGCCTCACCCACGGGGCTTCTCCCAAGCTGGGTGGGAGGAAAAATTTCAAAGCAGAAACCCGGCTGCAGAATAAGGCCGGCCCTGGTGCGCAGCTCCTGGGGAGCTGGGGAGCTGTGCATCCATCGCTCCGAACTGAGAAGAATGTTTAGAAACTTTTCCAGAGAAAGAGAGTAATTTTTTTTCCCCCTGTCTGGAGCTTGTCCCCATCACCACTGCGTGTGAGCAGCTCCCAAGGAAATGCCCAGCACCCCACCTATGCAACCCACGTGGGCGGGGGGAGCCCCCAGGAGGGACCCCCCTGTAGCCGTCCCCATGATCCGGCATCCAAGGACAGGCTTGCCAGGAGCTACCAGCCATTACCTCCATAGATACAAAACAAAATGCTTACGCTTCCTTTTCATCCATACTGTCCCAGCGAACATAAGGCTAAAATAACCATGCCAGTGCCTTGTTTGAAATGAAAATAGCAGCACTTTTTCATCAGGAAGGTCTTTTATCATCTCCCTTTTCCACCAGTGGCACCGTGACAGTGAAAATCAGTTAATGCAATCCTCACAAATCAGCACTAACCCCACAGATGCCGGGAACCTTTGACAGAAGAGCTTTGTACCCTGGAGGAAGTTACCTAATTCTTAAAGGTCTTTACAAGTTTGGCACCCCCTGTTGTTTCTGCACAGTAGTGGTGAAGGATTAGGGGCACGACACAGACACCACAGCAGATAGAAATGTTGTGCTAATACCTCTCTGAAAATCATCTGTTGGCTCTGCTTAAAATCCAGGGCTCCCAGGTTAAGGAACAAACACTGTTGTACTCAGATTAAATATGTTTATCTCCAAAAAAGGAATAATTATGGAATCCCAGATTAATTCAATTATTTTACTTAAAATAACAAGCTGAATCCTGCAGTGCAGCTTAACCAGACTAATGAGCACAACAGCGAGGATGAGCAGAGCGCTAGCTAGGGGGAAGGAAAAAGTGGTTCAGAAACCAGTGTGAGAACATGCAAATAAAACACCTACCAGGTTTTATGCGTTACCCTTATAATCATTGCCTATGCTTTGAGGGATTCTGCAATACACAGTTGCCTATGGACCCTTATTTTCTCCCAAACAGCTGATTGTTTATTTTTAATGACAGAAGTATCATGCAGACCATAGTATATGGATTGAGGATGCTGCTTCTATATTTTTCTGCTTGTTGCTATTATTCCTGGGTTGTGAATATTTTAAAGCACATGCCAACTCTTTGCCTCTGAAAATCAATGGAAGTTTGGCCGTTGACTTTAGCAGAGCTGGATCAGATCTGAAGGTCTGTACCCCCCACTCCCTTTTTAAATAAGTGGGCATTTTATAGGATAATGGTCCTGGAGCGTATTGATTGGCCTCAGCTAGGCTGTACGTTGCCCTCACTGGAAAATGTAAAACCTGTAATGGTCTGAACACAATGGGGATGTGACTGACATGTGCTGAGGGCATTTTGGGGCTCAGGGCTGCACTCCGCTTAGGGTGCTGCAGCAGTGGGAGGCGTCACAGGGGACACCTGACAGGCCCGGCACGACCGCGCTGCACGGAGCACAAACATCCATAAACCTGCATCTGCTCTGTGGTGATGGCAACCTCGATGTGATGGGTTTTGTGCCAGTCTGCAAGGACAGCACACAAGGCTGTGTGTTTCCCTGCCCATGCTGGGGGGACAGGGCACCGCACAAAATGCTGCAGGATGCAGCAAAATGGCGATGTGGAAAAATATCAACATCATTTTGTCTTACTGCCTTCTTTAAGTATCAGTAGCGTTGAATATTACTATGGCTAAGGTAAGTACGGAGAGACCTGTGGGGTTATGCAGAGGTGGTGTGAGCCCTAGAGAAGTGCTGATGAACGTCAGCCTCATCACTGCCTTAAATCAGCCCCTGCCTCGTCCAGTGGCTAGGTATCTCTATTTGTTGCTCTGTGCAAAGAACATTCAAATCAGAACCACTGTCCTGGAAAAAAATCTTTCCGATATAACAACTGATGATGTGAGCCCACGTCAGCGGTAGCCTCTTATTGACCAGTGGGGGTTTTGGATCAGGCCCTCCCCCCGTGGTCATTTCCAGAGGCAATTATCCTGATAGTTCCTGCTTTGCCTTCTGTCACGTAGTGCGATTGCTCTGGGGCTGGCCAGGCTACCGTGCTCTCCTGGAAGCCATTTCCCTTCACTGAACTTTGATTGTGAGGAATAGGTTATTGTCCGGGGTTTGAAAAGGAGACCGTGCACAAACCCTTACTGGATCAAGGTACCGGCTCTTTTCATAGTCAAAACCAAAACAAAACACAGTTTTCTCCCGATGGCCACATATGATTGAAATGCAATCTACGCGTGTGTGCCTGTTCATCTGAATATGGGAATATGCTGTGCGAGGCTATCTGCTGAAAAACATCATATATTGTCTACTGCTTCCAAGACTTAAGAGTCTGCACACACATGAAATAAAATCTTAGTTTTGCAGAAATCAGAGGAATTTTACTTTTTTTTTTTTTAACCTGACTTCACCCCACTTAAAATAATGTTTTAGGTACAGTATTAATGAAAAGTTACTGTCATAAAAGCAGAGAACATAGGTGTCAGCCAGTGTAATAAAGGTAATGTAAGAATCATAGAAAGTTGATGTGTGACATGTACTAGCCCTATTACACAGGCTGTGCACGCACGTGCATGATATTCAGGACACCCTCTTATCAGGTTTAATTATATTAGTACCCACTGCTCATCTATATCCTGTATAAAAGCAGCAAGGCAATCATTAGAAATAAGCGTCGCAATGTAAAGCAGAGAATGGAGCACAGCAGCAGCTTCTCTCTTGCGGTTTGATTTGACATGCCTGCGTAAACACATATAGGACAATTCTTTATTGTTTTATTTCAGGTAACAAACAACCAAAAAAAACCCCAAACCCAAAATAATTTGATCACATTTTTCCATAAATGAAGAAGCTGAACTACTTATGGCTACAAGGACAGGAGATTGTATTAAAGGACTGTGAATCTAGACCTCTTTGTTGTGTTCGCAGGGATTTTCAGGGTGATTTAGTGTGGATTGATTTGCAGTTTATTCTGCAGCCATTGTTTGTAATGTGCTTTGCAAGCTCATGTACTCTGAACCTTAATTGTTCTAAATTAAACTATGGGGACCAGACAGAACACATTTCAATCAGAATTACAAAATATTGCACCAAATTCCTTTGGGATACATAATCTCTCGCTATGTCTGCAGTGCTTGTATACATGAAGGAGGAGTGAGAAAGCATATTTAGGAAGACATTTTACTATAATTTAATTTACCCTTTTCCATTGGTAAAGCAAACAAGGATGGGGATATTGGCAGAAACAAGCAAGAGAAGTCGTTCTGAAGCTGCCTCACAGTGGTATTTTTCGCACCCTGCTTAAGCAAGTGCTTGTGCATAATTCTCTGTACAGGGCACGGCAGGTAGAAAAGTGCGGCCAGCAGCAAACGGCTGGGTACTGACTGGGATCACAATGACTTTGGCAGGGTATAGAAGGTAATAAAAGCTTACTTGGGCTAGCATCGGAGAAAGGAGCAATACAACTTACATTGATTTGAGCAATTCTGGGCGAAAGCTCAGATATCAGTAGGGTTGGAGCCCTTTTAAGCCAATATGCCTTTAGTGAAAGAGCTCTGTAATATTTGCTTGAAAAATACCTTTGTGTATCCTTGCTAGGACTGACCTGGCTCCTGGAAAGTTGGCAGCCAAGGAAAACTTCCCCCCACCTCCCCCCTCTTTTTTTTTCCTTCAGATAACTGCTTCCCCAGCTGAAGTTGCTCTGAAGAACCATGGAGAGGCTTTTCTGATAAAGAAGTTATACATGAAGATATAATTTGGGAGGAAAACACTTAGTGAGAATGAGAAAGAGCGTGAGAATGCAGGAGGGGTGGCAAAAGCAGGGAGGGATTTTGGGGAAGAGCAGGTGATGCCAGCGTAAAACCCATAGCCATAGGGAAATGAAGGCTCAGGACAGCTCTGCTGCATGGAACCAGATAGCTGGCCTGCATGAAGCTCTTCTGCTTAGGGTACCAAAGCCCCGACAGATATTTCCTTTTCTATTCAGCACTAGACTGAGTTAAAAGTATAAAAGAACATTATTTTTGGAGATTACCAGCAGAAAATTCTTTCTGTGCCCCTGTCTCAGCAAGGCAGAGGGTGGCTGCTCCAGAGCCCCATGGGCACCTCAGCACCCCATGCCTGGAATGGGGTCATCATGATTTTAGGCTATATTCTGCATCGCTATTTGGGTGATTTGAGCTGGGACCTCCCAGCAATGGGGTATCTCAGCAGCTTTGCGGGCAGAAGCAATGTCAGGATGCCAATCTGGCCTAGGCTGCACTCCAGGGAGACCACCTGGGCCTCCCTGGGGTGGGCAGAGGGGGAAAGAGGGGTCTCCCCAACTCAAGGGACAGATGGTGTAAGAGGTCCTGAGATGGTCCCTGAGCAACAGTGAACTTTTGTGGCAAAAGTAAGGAAGGAGATGTGATGAAGGACAGAGACTGACAAGCCTTGGCCCCAGCTGAGGGGTCAGGCGCTATTTATGCAGCCAGTCCTTGGAAGGCACCATGATTTTGGGATAGAAATTCAAGTCCTTTCTGAGCTCACAAGTATCAGTGCCTCTTCCTGTCACTTCCAGTCTAGAGAAATATGGATCAACTGAACAGCAGCTCGACAAGCTCTGGAAAGTCACAAGTGATTTGTCAGAGCTTTTTTGCTGGGAGGTCACTACGAGCGAGAGCATATTTAGGCACTGTATGTGTCCCTATTTATCGACTGCACCTGTGCTTCCATGCCGAGCCTGCAACAAACCTGCTCCTACTCAATTTAGCATAGCAGTCTGAATTAGTTAATTTTAGTCAGTTGGTGATTGTTATTGCTAAGATCCACCACTGTTCTGCATTGCACAGGCATTAAAATTAGTGTGAAGATTGACAGCCCTTTTCCGGAAAGAATAAAAGTATCCGCACATTCATGATGAATATAAACAGAAAGGTCAAGACTCAAAACCCAGCAGTCACCTATATAGTCTCCAAACAGTAGACTGTCTCATAAGGTCACAACTCATTTAAGCCCAATGCTTCCTATGAATGCTCTGGCAGATGTACATAAGTGAATGGCTTATTTATCATCAAAGACTGAACTCAAATATAACTTTATTGAAAACAGTAAGTTTTTACTCTTGTGTTTTAATTTAGACCACCAAATTAAATTCAATAGTATTAGAAGAATAGATTCAAATGTTCAGACTGAGATAATACTGACTGAATATACTGTTCTTAGTGCCTGTAATGGTCTGACTGCCTCTTTATGTCAGTGGTTTTCAATTTCTTCAATGTTTATACATCTAAAATCTTCTGCTGGAGGTAGGGACCCTTATACTGAAAATTTAAGCCAACTGACAATAGGTTTGCTATCCTTGGTTATCTTTTATAGTGCTCTCATTCATAGTCCTTGGACCACAGCTAAAAAACCACTGACTGAGGTATTTATATAGCCCTCTTTCCCATGGTACCTGAATACCCCAGTCACCATGGATTTATTTTTATTGCAACGATGTGAATTAGAAGAGCACTATTTTTCTCATTCCACCTACCCAAAGAGCAGAGACATCGAGGGTAAGATTTTAAAAACAAACAAACAGAAATCAAAGATTAGCTGCCCAAATCCATCCTTATGAGCCTACTTAATGTAAAAAAAATTCAGCAACTCTTGTTCACAATATCCATGGGCAGGCCAGGATTCTCAGCCCCATTTATCCTTTCCACCAGTGACTCGATCTACTGAATCCTTATTCACAGCATTATTATTTGTTCAGTGTTGAGATTTGGCCTCTCAATTTTTCAGAGTGCAAATGAAGACAGACAAGATGTGAATTGTAGGGGCAAAAACGAGGTAAGAGCAGTCATTTATAGCAGGAATAAGATTAGCTCATCCAGAGATTTTAGGTTTGGTACTAACTTCAAAAATAAAACTATATTAAAATCTTTGCTTACAACCAAAGGCACCCTGTGTGCATCTACCTAATTAGTCTTCGTGGATCTCTATTGCAACAGTGCTCCAAAAATGTAAACTCATTTTTGTTACAACTGGCTGATTTAGAGGGAAGCTTGAATACAGCCAACTGCACCGAGAGAGACCTGCTATGTGCCCTGCTGGTAACCAAATGAGAGGGTGATTTAGCGACTTAAAAGAAAGGATTTCAGTGGGTCCAGCACAGTGTACTTCCTATGTGAAAAAAACAGTGTCACACAACTGACAGCCTTGGCACAAAGGAAAAAGGCTTGGTAGGCACAGACACAGATTTGCCCATGCTAAATGCTGCTGAAATCCCAATTCCAAAGGCCATGCCTTGTGTTCAGAGTGCCAATCCCACCCCCACTGCAAGATGCATACGTGAGTAAATAAAATATATGCTGATTACAGAACTGCTTCCTTTTCTTTCCTCTAGTGTTGCCATTAGGACAGAAAGCAAAAAATATTTTTGGGGAGAACAACTCAGCAGCTACAGTTTCTAAGTAAAGCTTATTATTTGTACAGCAAAAATCAAAACAACCTTTTATTTGTCACTGCAGGGAGAAGAAGAAATATGATTCCTGTCTCCTGGCTCTGTAATGGCCTCTTCTTCAGCTGTGCATTTTGTCCAGTTGTATCTTATCATGTTAGTGAAAGGAGGGTTTCCGCTTCTTTCTTTCTTTCTTTCTTTTTTTCTTTCTTTCTTTCTTTCTTTCCCCCCCATCTTTCTTTCCCCCTCTCTCTCTTTTTTTAATACCTCCCTGTTCTTGACCTGACCTCTTGCTCATGTAACGTCTCAGTTTTTAAATGGTCATTCACTATCACCATTTCTTTTGGGAAACACGTTTCTAAGCCTAAGCATACAAGATTATAGCTGATTTCTTAGCTTACTGTGTAGTGTGTTTCCCATGTGATAGCTTCTCCTCAGGAAAGCTATTCTTTCATGCAGCCATAGCACCAGCATTGATCAGTGGAAAAGTTCAAGGCAGCAACTCATCAAGCACAGCTTCAATACTAGATTCCAGACAAGGTCTGCAATAAATAAGACCAGTAACAAAGCATCATATTTCCTCCTTACACAGAAAACCAACAGTGACACAGTTCTAAATTTCAGAATATAAGGACAATTTCTTCTCTGCATTGGAGCAAGATGAAGGCTGGAGGTATACTCCCTTTTAATATAAACTATCTTTAAGTAATCATGAATTTTTAGGATGCAAGTCTTTGAAGTGTGCTAGCATATCATTTTAAACGCACAGGTTCTTACTGTATGAGATTTTTCAGTGCCTTCACTGAATAGGACTTTGCTGTCTGAACACCGTGATATTATTGAATATGAGTGTTTAGAATATATTATTCTGACCCCAGTGTTAGTTACCGCTTTTTATAAAATATAATAATGGTTCCAAGATTTCAATGTTAGCTAACAAAAAAAGAACAATCTAGTGCTATAAGCAGATAGGAAAAAAATTCCAAATAGCAGTGCGATAAAAAAATATACACCCTATGAGGCCCTCACAGATTATTGCTATTGATTTCTTTCCTGGAGACGTGGAAATGTTACCAGATGGGGTGTTAGGCAGTAAGTGTGTGGGTGCAAACGCAGTTTATTGCTTGCTGTCTAGAAATCACTGAAAACCTTCACAATTCTGTTTGGCTGTGTCACATAAAAAGGTAAATTTTTTGCCCTACACCAGTCCTTACAAAAAGCTACATGACATGCTATAGCAATGAGCATACAGTAAATTTGTCTCTAAGGAAAAAAAGATCAACAAGGGAATTAAACACACACAGATACATGCACACGCTTCCCAGGGACTGTAAAATGCCTTGCACATATTTGAGTATTTGTCCTCATCTTGCACTATGTTGATTTAAATTCATCTGAAAGACTAAATTGATTTATTTCATGGTTTTTCTCTTTTACTTCTGCCTGGAACATTGGGTGCTGTCCTGTATTTTATGCTTATGGAAGTGCTAATAAGATTTGCTGTAGGTTTCTAAAAGTCAGGTACTGGAGCTKGAGTATAATGCACAACTGTGTCTGACCCCCTCGGGGATGCACCCATTAAAAAAAAAAACGCTGACCTTCTGTCACTTTCTTCCTCCTCCCTTTTAATGATTCCTTCTATATCCTTTTGAGAAGATCTTTACAGCCCTTTGACCCCTGTTAGAACAGGAAGACTTAAACAGCTAAAAGTACCCTCAATATCAGCGGTTGCCAACAGGAGCTCAAGAGGCTTTTTAGGAAATGCCAAAAGACAATAACCTACATTTTCAATGCATTTAGAGACAGGTCCACATTCAATATTGTATAATTCCCCTTTCGTTTGCTTTAGCGCAGCACGCGCTCGCGCTGAGCCGAGGCCTGACAGTACAAACAGACATTCCCGCAGCAGCAAACCCATTTTTAATGACAAAGCAGCAAATCTGTGCTAATTCTACATGTTATGCTACCTCTTATTTAACCTTCAGAAAAACAGAATTGTGTGCTTTGGAAGGATCAAGAGGCTCTGGCTTTGCTCTGGCGGCGATGCCCACCTCTACCTCCCCTCCACCAAAACTCATGCCTTACTGTTTCCTGAACCTTGTAAAATCCTCCACCACCCTGAGCCCCAGCACATATCACTGTGCTCTGTGAAGAGAAGCAGCACAACAGAAATGGCTCATGCCAAGCTGAAACCAGCCTTTGCCTGTTCTCTGTGGATATTTCTCAGGTGGTGGGGAACAACACGGCAATCTGTAGCAAAGCAGATCGGTGCTCACAGCTGGATAACAGCTTGTTACTGAGCTCAGACATAGGCATGAGCATCCGGTGGGAGGAAGCCTATACGGGCTGGCTAGAACAATGCTGAGATGAAACCAAGGGGTGAAAGCGCCTTTGCAAACAATTGCTTAAGGAAGCTTGATCAGAGAATGCAAAGGAGTCTTTTCTTTGTACCTTTCTGCAATATTGTAGATTCTCCTCTCTCTCTGTGGACGAGCAGCCTCTGATTCTGCTCTGAGCCCCTGCTCAAACCAAGTCAAGCAGGAGGACTCATCTGAGCAGGGCAGCTGATTAAATAGCCGGTGCTGAGCTGGGGCTGGGGTGCTGAAAAGCAACAAAGTGATGATGGAGTAAAAATCACCTGGGAAGTCACATGGACTATTGCAATGGTATCATGCAATCTCACGGACATCTCATTATGTGTGTCATCAAATAAAACATCATTAAAACACCAATTAAGCAGTGTGATGTAGCCATGATCTTTAAAATTCAAGGAACAGTGTTTTGGGATAACATATAATTTAACAGAAACGGAGGCAAATCCACTCAAGTCCCCCATACTTCTTTGCATCTGATCTGTGGGGACACTAACCAGAAGAGAAGAGCTGAAGCTGTGCTAAAATCGACCTGCCCCATCTCACTAAGAGTTTGCAAAATGTTCCCTGATACAACCAAGCCCGCTGTCAACACATCCAAGAAAGAAAGTAAAACATGAGTTAGACTGAGGAAATTAAGAGAAAAACAGGGATGTGTAATAAAAAGGTATTTCAGGAAGGACAATTAAACGCACACACTTAGGTTTCTTTCGGTATCTCCCAAAGACTCTGGTTAATGTTCATTGCTCGCAGCACCTACTAACTTTGATAGCTCAAGCAGTTTTCCGCTAAAGTGACTTAAAAGAATTTATCTTGATGCAAGTGCGCCTACATACTGCAATGGAGTTCAGCCCCCTTTGCTGCTGAGAATGAAGATACTCTTTTAAGCGTACAAAACAACTGTCTATGGTCTGTTTGAGTAATTACAGTATGGAGACTGAACTGCCATGGATGACCTTATTGGGTCATTTGTAGACCAGTAGGCTTGGAAAATTGATGAAACTAGTCTTCATGGTAGAGACTTCAAAGGCAGTAACAAGGAGATCCCCATATGAGTGATGTTCAAGCCCTACAAAATGAATGGCCATGAATATAATTGGGCAATATCCCACATAAAGTGTGATCCTCCAGACAATGAGATATTTTATATACAATTCACTCTAAAGGAAAGAGAGCCTTCTGTTTATGTTTGCATGACCTAGTAGACAATGCAAGAATAACCAGGTAGCCTTAGTGTCACACTGACAAAGGATGAAACTTAGTCTAATATTTTCCATAGACAAACTCCCATGAACTCAGAACACACACATGGCAAAGCATCACTTCCTTCTGACTTCTGCAGACTCCGTGGTGGCCACACAATAAATACAGATACAGAAGTTATCCTTGTTTCCCTTAAAAACATTAGCAAGTGAGATCAGGTATTTCCTCCTTTGTGAATTTGCAAATCTGGCAAAGGGCAGTAATTTCACAATTGCCAGTGAAAAAAGTAGCAGCCCCAACAAAGGGGGGGGGGGGCGGGAAGGTAAAATTTTCCTGCAAGCTTCTTGCTGCAGATGAAAAATGAATTACAACACAGGTCTGATAAGCCTCATAGGCCAAAACAAAGCACAGCCGAGAGTCCCTGGCTCTTGCTTTGTCCTCTCCGAGGCGCCATGTCCCTTGGGGACCAATTGCGCAGCTCAGAGAGTCCTTTTGCCTGGTGGCCTGTCATGGAGTCTGTTGGACTATAACTCACAGCTGCTATTTCAGAAACATTTATTTTTGTTTAGTTGTTTTAATTTATTTCATACGCATGCACGTGCGCGCACACACACACACAYACAAAAGCCTGGCTCTCCTTTTTCAAGAGGCCTAGAGTGCCCAGGCGTTTCATTGTTTTTCATGCATTAGCTTCAGAGGGCTTCAGGAGTAGAGGAGTATTTATTTATGGATTAGATTGACAGAGTGCTCCCTACAAGTGCTCCGATTCAGCTCTATTGAATTCGGTGCACTTACACTGAGGTCCTGATCCTGCAGAGCAAGGGGAACCAGTCCCAGTGATGTTCTCAGTCCAGACGTTAAAGCTAAGAATATGTTTAAAGTGTTTGCGGACTGGAGCTCCAACCTCTAAATATCACATGAAAATAAATGTCCTATGATTCTCACCAGCCCCTGAAGCTGTAAATCTTTTATCATGAAATATTAAATAAGTAAAGCCAACACTACAGTCAAGAATGAACGTGACACTCAAGTCAGACCTTCCAGACAGCAATCTTCATGGGGTGCATATTTACATAAACGTTTAGAAATTATTAGTATTTAGGCATATTACAAAGCACTTTTTACTATAAAAAGGCAAAAATATTCTCTTGATTTGCATCAGTACTTAATTAACAAAGAACCACCAAACCTTAGATTTCTACTAAGTACACAAATCTTGTATATCACACAGAATAGGCTTCATGTTAGCAAAAAGCCCCCAGTAGAAGCAGTTAGTACCATGTAATAGCAGTCGCTTGTTAATGAAATCCATCCTTCGAAGGAGTGATTTTAGAATTCTGCAATAGCCAATGAAAATTACATGCAAACATTATGGTCATTTGTTATCATTATAAATTGTGATAATGTCATGGCTGACTTACAAAGATGATGACCTGAAAGGCCATGACATTATGACATTACATTTTATCAATAATGAAAAATTGCTTCTTTTGCATGATTGTACCGGAGGTGAGCCAGGACTCCAGAAGGCTGCTGGCGCGTCCAGACCGGTCTCAGTGCTGGAGAGGAAAACAGACTGATAAAGAAGTATTTGGGGAAAACAAACAAACCAACTATAGCAAGGCTAGAGACAGGAGAATATATTTACCTCACAGTATTTAATTTGAATTTCTGAAGGACTGGGTGATATATGTCTTGAAGACAGCACAGGGGAGATTCACCCAATGCAAGGAGCTTACAATAGGCTCCTTCTAGTACTTGGATGGCACAGTGAAAGCCTTGGGGACCAATGAAGCCCTTAATAGAGGAGTTTAATGTTTTCAATGGCATTAACTGACAATTCTGATTTGGTTGTTTTCTAATCCAGCCTCTCTCTCCATTGCCTAGAGTGCCCCTTTGCCATGTACCTCAGACATTCAGCTTTAAGCTGGATCTTAGTGATACACAGTACCCTGAACTGTCTGCCAGGGAGAGGTAGGATGAATGGGCCGTTATGCAGGGAAGTAATTTGGAATAAAAATGGCTCAGCTATTACCACTAGTACAAGTGCTGTAATTTGACAGCTGCTCCAACAGCCAAAAAAGTAGAGTCCTGCAGGACATGCAGTTCTGCTGTGCATAAGACACGTGATTTCTCCTAACTGTACAGAAACCTGATCTCTCAGATGCCTGAGCCTGGGCAGGTATTTACACCTGTAAGAACGTGTAAAGTCAAACCCCCAGCCTCATCATTGCCAGGGCGCAGGGGAGCTGGACCCCCTGAGGAATCGCAGGAGGTGTGGCGACCTCCGCATATTTTCCAGCACACTGGGAGCCCCAGACCACTTATGGGTACAGCATGGTCCCTTCCGCATGCTTCCCACTCAGCATTTCCTGCCTCCACTCCTGGAGCACAATATATATCTGAGAAGCCTGATATGGAGTCCCTCTCCTCAGATACACCCGGTCTTGACACACACGGCAGGGGGGACAGTGCTGTGCAGCCTCAGCACTGCCGCGTGCTCTTTTCCAGGACCAGAGAACAAATTACTCTCACAGACAGTCACTAAACTGCTAAAATCCTGTGTGCAACCGGCTCCCGCACTTCTGCCTGCTGTTGTTTCACTGTAAGAGCGCTAAGTCCACAGCAGGATCCCCTACCAGCTGCCCCTCAGCCCCTGCCCCATGTCCCGCCATTGCCCGCCCCAGGCAAAGCCCTGAACAAACAGATGGGCTTTGCCCTAAGCCTGGTGCTCCCGCTGGTGTGGGTCCTATGAGCAACAAAGGCAGAGGCTGCACGCAGAGGCTATAACCTGAGTTTAGACCCAACCCTAAATTCCTCAAGCCCCTGGAGCAACAGCAGGGGACCATTTAACAAGCAGGGCTGCCTGCCTCGCAGCATCCCCTCTGCCAGCCCCGCCATGCCTACCCGCGTGGGACATGGCTCTACTCTGCTCTAAGGTGGGTATGTTAATGTTGCGGAGATGCCTATGTGTAAAAATGTGTTCTCACTGTAATTGTTTTGAGAACATCAGCCAAAAAAACATTGTGTATTTGTAGTAATATTTATGAGGASAGTTTTATGGTGAATATGAAAAGAAATGCCCATAGTGACTCTCTTACATGCTACGATATGAAGATCAAAAAAGGAATTTGATCATTTTACTTGCTGGTTTGCCAAGGCTGTAATGTTTCAAGCAGGTCTATGCAGTGATGCTTTTGGTTTGGTTTTTTTTTGGTAGAGCTTGAAAAACATAATTTAAAAAAAAGTTGGAGGCACCCTGGTACCTTGACTGTTGTCAGCTGCACTTGTTCTCTCAGATGGCAGTAAAGAGGCAAATACTGTACTACACATATATACCACAGGCTGAAATTCCTAAAATAAAGACTAGAAGAAATCTAAAATCTTTGTGTTTGAGGTGCAAAGTACATTTTATTTTGTTTTATCTTTTATGCAGGTATTTCATGGCAGGAACTAAAAGACCTATTTATTTGATGCCATTTCCTCACAGTAATGGCTTCTGTACATGTTCTTTTGATGCCACTGTTTTGAGCAATCTATGTGGAAATTAAAAGCAGTAGCACCTTATACCTGAAAAATATTACAGAAACTCTGCCTTAATTCTAGCGGAAAGGACGGCGGCAGCAGTGCAAGACAGCTGCTTGCCAGCACATGGTGAAGGAGCAGAGAGAGAGAAAGGCTTGACCAGTTTTCACCTAAGAGGTTCACTTTTTGTGTGCATATGGGCTTCTGCTAGTGGTATGAAATCCCAGGGCATCTGCCAAGACGTATTGCTTAATGTTCTCTGCTTTTCAAAGGTTCAGTAAGCAAAAGGGGTTATCCTGAGCAAGCTGCTATGACCATGACAGGAGCAAAACACCTCTGTGTATAAATTTGAAACCTTTAACCTCCTAACTGTCAAATTTCAATATTTCTGGTCACAGTGTTAAATGCACCCTAGCATTTTTATTGAAAGAGTTTTCAGTGTATCCGGATGGAAAAATCAAAGTTTGCTTTTATATTTACACATGGTTAGTAAGTTGTTAAAAGAATAAAACAAGGTGACTGCCAGCAATATTTTGTATTAGTGTAAGCTTTACAGCTTCAGCATAATAAAATAGCATCCCTATTTTCTCTGTAACCTGTGACGTACACTCTAAATAACTTACTGTTATTGCTGCTTTAATATACGCTACATCTTACTAATGATAAACAGACTGTACTGTGTCGAGGCTGGGGTTCAAACTAGACAGAAAGGAATACAGGAAAAGATGAGATGAAATGGGATAAAATGTCACCTTAAAAAAACCAACTTTAAGCCAAAATCTAGCTTCCAAATCCTTCAAATATCAGTGCTCATCTTATTTATTTTTAGTTTGTATTTTTTGCCTTTGTGTATACAAAGGGCATGACTGACACTGATAGACACAGCAATCTTACATTGCCCTACCTAGAGATGCCCTTATATTTTGGTACGTTTTCCTGCTCTGTCCATTTTTGTGCATGAATTCTCTATCATTCCATCACAAAGACCTTTATGACAGCAGATGGGTGAAAGAAATAATGGCTTTAGAAAGCCATTTTCCTTTCAAACAGTAAGTAAATATTATCAGAGAGATGCGTGACAGCAATGGAGAAACACAACATGGAGCCGTCCGTCCATTCCAGGGGAATCACTTGGTTCCTGCTCCCTTCAGTGTAGCCACCACCAGGAGCTTCAGCAGGGAGCATTGAGGATGACATTTATGAAGCCTTTACAATGCAAAACCTTCTGAAATGTCTGCCAGGGCTGCTCCCTGCAAGCCCCTCGCATGTGGAAGCCCAGCCTGCTCCCTCCACAGCCCTGGGGACGGCTGCTGCCCACAGGGCACGGCGCAGCCGCCGAACACTGAGCAGTCCTTGCAAGGCTGCCCATCTTGCGCTCCTAAGCTGTGTACAAGTCAGGATTGAACATTTATCGTTAAGCTCTGCTGCCAAGAAGAAAATTTATTTTGGGGCAATGAGAGGATTACAACCTAGCTTCTGATCTGCCACGATCCCGTTTTACACTGGGGTGACTGTTGGCTTGAGTTAAGTTACTGTGCTTTATGTGGAGTAGATGTAATCAGAACAAGGTTTTAAGCACCTATTTCTTCTGCAGAAGTGTCTCTGCCTCTGGCTTACAAGGACAACAGGATGGCAGTACCGGCATCTCTTGGGATCAGTGAGCAGAGACCTGTTGCTAAATGGCCCACCTTTTTCAGAGATGAAAGCAGCAACACATGGCACTTTTGGAGGGGAACGTTTTCTTGGATTGCCAACACAGATATTTTGTGGGTGGGTGATGCAGAGAGAGCCCTGAGCGCCACAGTGATTTGCTGAGCCACATACACAGCACTGGGCACACGTTCCTCCTCCCCTCCTAACTAAACCATTGTAGGCATTTCTGCCCACGAGCTGCAAGGGGATCACCTGTACAACAGCTTTGTATGTTTAAATCTCAGCCCTCTCTCAGCTCCGCATGGATACAGCACTGGCACGTGCAATCAGGGTCTGCCTGTAGCCTTGCTTCAAAACGGATTCCCAGGAGTCAGACTTTTAAGTAAAAGGGCAGCAGAGGACAGGACAGCAGCCAACCCTCCTCTGCTAAATGTAGAGGAAGATGTTTCTCTGAGTGGGTGAGGAGTGCTCCCCTCCCTCCTTGGCTGGGTGCAGGAGGGCTCCATCACCTCCATCTGCTCTCCCCTGTGTCCCCCAGGATACTGCACTCCTCCCCAAGGCACATTAATCTGAACTGGAGGAGCCTCTAAATGCAGCAGGGTTTATTTACTGGTGAGCGGTTTTAGCTGTGTGCATTCCTCAGGGCTGTCTCACGTGTCCTGGAAGCTCAGCCCTGGCTGGGGGCCACGTCATGGGAGGTCAGGCTTGGCACGGTGATTRCTCAGGAGAGCCCTGAGTGTGGGGATTGCCCACACACTGAACAGCTTTACGGGAGCCCCCTACAAGGGCACAGCCAAGCCGTCTTGCCCACACGGACACAAACACAGTCCCCACCTGCTTCTCTGGGGACAGGGGTGTTTAATTTATTTAAAGGAGGCACATCGCTGGCAGCTGGGGAAAAGTGTCTCACTGCCCTTTGACCTGTGACTCGGCTTGAAGAAAATGGGATGTCAAAATGCTCCTGCTCTGAAGATGCAGACAGCAGCAGCTACTGGAGCCAAGATGTTTAAATTCACTTGTTAAACTAGTGATGATTTCCGTGGCATTGACAGAAAAAGGCAAAAACGTGGCAATTGCACTTACATTTGCCCCATTTCACATGGAGTTATCGGGCAACAGCTCAGGTAGCTCCTGCCTGCTGGGGTGGGACCTCCTGCTTCACACCTCTGCCGGTCCCTGATGGTGCCCACAGTTTTGCTAGGAAATACTTGTAGCCTTATTGGATTTCACACAGCTCAAAATGCCAACGCAACCTGAAAATCAACAATTCTGCCATTCTGATCAGAAAAGAAAGGATGGTGAGATCTGCCCTCAGTGTCATAAAATACTGATCTCACTGAAAAAATAAAACGAAGTGCAAAGAAATGGTGGTTCTGTCCACGTGACGCGCTAGGGCCATTTAGTCCTAACAGTCCTTTGAAATACCCTATTCAAAAAGGTATTTGGAGTTCTTATCACATTTAGCAACTTGCTTAAAACATTTCTGGATTTATCTGAAATCCATTACTAATTGCAATTGGTTTATTTTGTTGAAAAGCAGGAACTGGAACCTGCAGAAAGTCCTTGAGTTTAGCAACATTTTCTAAATGCATTTTGACAGTGAAAAATAAACTTCATAAATGGTTGTCCAGTGCCTATTTATTTAGCCACAAGTTATAACGAAATTCAGGCCTTTCAGTCCTAAAAGAGTCCTTACCACAAAATGCGCCCACTGACTACAAGCAGCACTGCAAGCAGGTATGAGGTTTTCCCATGTAGGAAAATGTGTGCCAGTGGCGAGGGCACCGGCTGGGAGGAAGGAGACTTGAGATCTATCCCATGCTTTGCCACGATGAACGGGGTGACATTGGAAAGGTCACTGAAGCTCTGTGCGCCTTCTGCTTGCTGTCTGTAAAGCAGCAGCACTGAGGAGAGCTGCACTGAGGAGAGCTTTCACAGAGCACCGTGGGATCAAAGGAGAAGCGGTGCTGTTTTGCAGCTCATAACTTTGTACTTTTCTAGGGACATGACTTCTGCTTTTGCTGCTCTTGTTTTCAAAACATACAATAACCTCAGTTTGGTGAAATAACAATCAAATACTGTAATTTTAACCATGAAATCAATAGTCATGAAAATGGCCCAGGCTCATTATAGCTCTCTTGGGGAGTTTTCAAATAGATAAGGATAACGGTGGAACATTGAAACTGGAGTGGATCAAGTACTAATTGTAAAAAAGATGCAGGACAATTTTCGTGACTAAATGTAGGAATATTGCTCTGTTATGACTCTGAAATTACATTCCCTGTTTGCAAGTGTTTAGGCAGATTCTTGTGTATTTCTCAAACTGTTCCTTAATTTCAAAACATCCTCAGTTTCAGCTCAAATGATTGCTTGGTGTTCATCTGCTATGTTGTGGCTAAAATCTTCATTGTACAGTGGGAGGCAAGGAACAATACCATGTTTGTGTTGTGTAACAGGCACAAACACAGCCTAAGCCAAAACCCCATATCCACTGGGCATTGGGTCAAAGCCATAACCAATAAAAGAACAGTTGCTGCAAGCAATGCAGGGACAAGCTGTGGCTGAAATTTATATAAGACATTATGGAAATATTTAGGAATAACCATTCCCATTCTATGTATTTACAAAGATGCTGGTCAGCTCACAGTTTCCATAGCAAAGAAACACTACATTATACAACATTACATGTTCTATACCATTAGAGCCACCTGAACTTTGAAGAAGAAGAGCGCCTGGCTTTGCAGCGGACCCGTGATTGCTGGGAGTTCCTTCAGCATCCCCTTAAATTGCTGGCATTTGGCTCATTTGTGCTGCTTCTATTCAATTGTTTTCTGTGTGATTCAATTTATCGTTTAGAGCCATTACCATGTGTCATGAACTTTCTTAATCTGAAATGTGAGAATCTTCTCTTAAATACGGGGCTGCTCAGAGGGAGGTGTTGTGGGGGCAGGTTCCACAGGACCGAGCGAGGGGAAGGAGGTGGAGAGACCTGAAGAGCTTTCCCAGCATCACTTCCTCCTCTTCCTCCTCCTCCCACCTCACCATTTCCTTCCCTCCCCACTGCCCCACTTTATGTCATTCCCCCCTCATCCACATATGGAGCCCTGTGGCATCCAGTATGGAGGTAGGGACCTACGGGGTGCATGGGTAGTTTTCCATACAAGGATGAGTAAAAGGCACATTTATCACCAGCTAGAGCATTCTGGCTTGGAGCTGAAATGTGGAAAAATTAAGAATATTATTTCACTCCTTCCATGATCTGTCCCCCTGCTCTGTAGCAACATTAGCAACAACCAACAAGAAAAACATATCTGCAGAGGAAATTTCTGGGCTTGATTAATGCTGTTTGTCAGTTCAGCTGGGCAGAGCGTGGCTGTGTGGCGGGGAGTCTTGGAGCACAATCCTTCAGGCGAGGCTGAAGGGGCTGTAAACAAGCTATGAAAGTTTAATGACATTCAAATATCTGAATGACTCCTCAAACGGTGTAGTGGTTAGGAATTGTCCTGTACAGCTTTTGTAAAGAATTCACAGGGTTAATGACTAAAGAATGGAGTTCTGGTAATCAATATAGTCCTCTGGCTCTATTGATTGGAATCGCCTGCTTATTTTGCAGCTAAGATTTTTTTAGCCCATTCGGAACAAAGACACCCTAGGGGACTGTTAAGTAAATAGGCATTTAAGACTTTTTCGTTGCTAAGAAAGTAGTTAATTATTATTAGTGCTTAAAAGTCTCAATTTAGAGAGAACATCCCAATGAACATCATAATTTCACTAGTTTTCTGTATGTTTTATCCAAATTCGTGTGTATTGGCAGCTGTTTACAAGTGTGCATCTATTGGGCTGGGCAAGGTGCTGAGGGATGCTTCAACCCAGGAAGGGCTGAAGGCAGTGAGCATCTTTGCAGGGGACCTTTACACAGAAAAGGATCAGATCCCCCCAAAAGGATCAGGTCCCTGAGACAGGTTCAATATTTGTAGGGTGATGACTGCTAAACAACATGAATATGCCAAGGAAACCTCATTGATCTTTTGCTGGAAGATGACATTCAAAAAGGTTGAGGAAGATGAGCTCCTCAAAAGGGAGCTGGGGCTTTATACATACACTGTTCTTCCCCAAAGAAAGTGCTTCACAAAACAAACAACTTTCTGTTTTGCCATACACATAAAGACTTTCTGCTGCTGCCGCCACTGTTTTTGCAGGCCAAATTTGCAGAGGATCATCAAATCACCTAAGGCAGATACCAGTACAGAGGACTCTGTGACAGAACAGGGCAAGACACAACTGGACGCCCCTTGCCTGGTGAGCAGCTTGGCCCACAGCCTCCAAAAGCAGTCGGTACCTGACTGCCTTCGCGTTAGCAGATTTCAGAGGATGGGGGATCTCAAAAATCAAGTCTGCAGTTACACGTCTTTAACCAAGGATGTGAACTATACGATCAAACAGAGCCCGCGCTTGGCTGCAACGCTGCCCTGGCCCAGTGCTCCTGCTTAGGTGCCTCCTGCAGAAGCCAGCTGCAAACTCAGTCACACACTTGGCACTCAGACCAACAAAGCTGATAGGTCCTGTAAGATCTCCACTATTTTCACAGTAGAGCTGGAATCATTATTACTAATATTCTTTTCTTACTGCCACACAAATTTTAACTTCTTTTTGCCTTTCTTTCATTTTAAACCAAAAGCCGCTCCTTGCTGAGCAGAGGAAGGAGTGCAGAACAGCGCTTCCCCACTGAACTGTTAAGTACGATGAGCTGCTTTGCATTTTGATGCCACTCTAGTTTCCTTTGCTCTTTGCTTGTTCAACCATTTTTGCTTGTTACACTTAAAGCTGTGAACCCAGTGGATCAGAGAAAAGACGTCCATTTGGGACTGCAAGCATAGCTGATCTTTTTCATCCCCTTTAAAAATTAATTATCATAGCTGCTTGCTAGTATGGGCATTTGCTAAAAACACAGAGATCRTGCACCAGTCAACAAGCACTTATTCACCAGCTGAGACATTAAGAAAACTTCACGTTTCGTATATGATCCAATTAACAGCTTTTTTCCCCTGACAATGATTTCCTACATACTTAAGCTATTATATACAATTTGGTAATATGTGGAAGTATTCATCACGCTTGCATTCCCTGACACTAATCCTGTTTGTAGATTCTCCTCGCTTTCCTCTTCCTAGGATTGAGTGGAGATTCCTGACTGTAGCCTGTACAGAGCAATGGCTAGATTTTAGCCATAAGTGATGTTGCAAATCCATAAAGCGATAGAAGAAGCAGAAGGGCAGCTATGTTCCTAGTTTTACACACATCTTAATTTCGTCCCTACTTCGTACAACTGTACCTGCAGTATCTTTGCTGAGTGTCACTCTCCATCCTTGGTGGACTGTTTACCAATGCTTGGAAACCTCCACTCCTTATTTGGTCCAACTCCGAATGGAGATATTGTCCAAATACAAGCCCTGAATCTGAATTTAAATCTCAACCCAAATCTGCTGCTGTCAAAAATCCTGGCAAGTGAATTTTGAAGGTTTCAACACACCTAAATAGCAGTCCCTCATTTTGGTTACTGCTGAAGTCTATCCTTTATCTGCATCAGGAACACCAGCAAGCAAAAGATCTGAGTTAATTGGTCTGAAAAAGGTTTACCTAAAAGGGAACGGTTATGACGACCGTATAATGATATCCACAGCGGGTGCAAGACCTGAAAATCATTGCAGGTCCAATATAGAGGATCATTAGACAGATCTATGTTTTCCAGGATCTGAGCCAGTTTGCAGCTGATTTCAGGTCAACTTGCAGAGCTTTCTTTGCTATAGTTTTACATATTACTGAACACCACGAGGCTGGAGTGGGACAAAATGGGAGAAAGAGAAAGTAATGGATTTCTCAAGTGTTTCTGAACCTTAGGGGAGAATCAAATTGGGAAGACAAATGGGAGGGAGCTAACCCTGATTTTGTTTCCACTGTGGAGCGTTCTTAAAAATTACAAATGAAAGCCACATAGCACTTTGTACAACAAAGTCTTTTACAGTGAATAATGCGGATTCAGTCACACTGTAACCTTTTGAGAAATTTTATAGGGAAAATTCCTGCACAATTTGGGATGGAAGATGGATTTTAGAATTTGACAGATTTTCTATTTTAATTTATTTAGTTTCTTAGTGGTCTTTTGATTAAAGAAAAAAAAAAGTTCAGAAACATTTCAGGTTGAATAAGACACTGAATTTGACCCCAAAAGGTTTTAATTTTTTTTTTTTTTCAGAATTTTTTTTGAATCATCAGTGAAGAAAAATAATCTGATTTGTTATGCAATGTAAAGACCTATCGTGCATTGCCAGCAATGTGATGCTGAAGGAATAGTTGTAAACAGTGCATATTGATATCAGACGTGTAGTCATTAAGAAAGGAGAAAAAGGAAGGTCTAAAGCTAGGGAATTAATGCAATGTTGCCCAAGGGCTACATTCAAATACATTTATTTTCTCAATTTGTAGTTTTAACTTTGCTGAATCCATCTGTTATTTTCATTTATAAATACTCCGCTCTTCCTATCCTCTGGGTACCTTTTCCCTGTTTTGTTTTTCTTTTTTTTTTTTTTCCTAGCTTTTCACTAAAACATGTGGGATCTCCCTGAGGTGTGGAGTCAGAGGACATTTTGGATTGCCAGGTAAGGTAATATTTACCCTGGGACCCTGTAGAAGTTGGGGCTTTATCTTTGCAGGACCACAGAGGGAACTGCGCTCTGTCCTGTGAGGGAGAGGACACAAGGATCCTCTGGCTCAGTCTTTCTGCACAGTTTACTTGTTTTTTCAAGGAATAAAGTATTATTGTCCTTGATGTTGAGTTGGGTTAAATTTCTAATGGCCACATACACATACACTCATGTTAAGTCATGAGTCTTGATAATACGGGGTGGCGGGGGGGGAAAGAAAAACCCAGAATATGGGGAAATCTTTAACATGTGGTTCTGTCTTCTGTTTTCCAAGAAGACAGGTCTGGGTTACTAAGATGGGTCTGTGTTACGAGAAATGACATTTGCCTAAAAATTAGTAAAGGTGCTCCCTTTCTACGGACAGCTGAAGTCCCATGCCAGTGCAGCCAACCATGCAGACTGGGGCCATCTCTGGTCTCTAACAGCCTGTGGTGGTCAGAGTATCATATGGAGTGACCCCTTCCCACATATGTCATGAAAATCATGGCTATTTTTATTTTGCATTGAAAATGGTGTTAAGCTTCTGATGATCAAAGTTCTCTTCCAGGCCCTGCCAGAGATTCACTGTGTGAGTTTACTCTGTCCCCAGAGACTCTTTTTGCTTCTATTTCTCCATCTGTATAACAGGGACAATGACACTCGCCTATCTAAAAAAGTCCTTCGACATCCCCAAACAAAAAGCAAAAATACTCATCATTGAGATGTAGGTGATATAAGGTGATGATTTTTTTACTAGAAATATCTCCCTCCAGTAGATATGCAAAATGTGTTTTTATGGTTTGGTTATTTACCATGGTTTGTATGAATTATAGAGCAGTCATCTTATACCTTGGTATTCAGAGTAATGCAACCTACTTACTAGAAATCCACCTAAGCAATTACTTTTCTGATCTATTGCCAGATTCCTTTCATATCAGCTGCAGCAGCTTGCAAAACCTAACAAATAACATTTTACATAGGCTTGTAGTCTATATTCAATTTTATCTGATTATTTTTAGCACAGTGATTTGAGAATCCAAATTACAGCTAAGAAAATGGAAAATTCATTTTCCAACAATGCCTTAAGCTTCACTAGCATTTTAGAGTAGAACATTTCTGTGATGGCCTTTGATTCAATCCAGGCTGAACGAAAGACATTTCATCACCACAGAATGCATTTCTTTATTTGCCTTGGATCTATGATTCTGTCAGTATTGAGAGAAAAGAAAAATCAATGCTGCACTATAAACCTCGGGCAGCCCCTGGCCAACGTGGTCAGCATGGTGTGAGCAGAGGAAATGGCAGGGGAAAAAAATTGACCGCTCAGCAATAGTGTGGCACAGTAACGGACAAAGCTCTGGGCTAATAACAGCTTGCAATTACACATGGAAAGCCAAAGCTTGTAGGGCATTCAGTACGAAGGGGATGTAATACAATTTATTGAACCACCGGTTAGAGTTCTGCAGCTTCTCAATAAAAAAAAAAAAAAAAAGAGCTGTGGACCTGTACTGCTTAAAAGACAGACTTATATGGTGCCAGCAGGGGAAGGAGACTTGAAGAAAGCAGAAAGCCCTTCCTTTTTATGTCTTGGGTAGTGAGCAAGTGGGAGAATGCAACCTATTTATGCTTTCTAAAAATACACCAGCCAGGCTTAAAGGGACAGCCCGTACCGCCACTGCCAGTGTCCCGGCTGCCTCTATGGACGCCTGCGCACACGCATGCGCCCTGCGCAACGGAGTAGACAAATGTAACTAGGCACTGCATTTTAATTCCTTATACCTACTGCATCTACACTGACAGCACACTGTACATCCTGCCATTCTGGAAAATGGGGAAAAGTGGCATGACGAAATCTTTGCTCAGATACAGTTATTTATTCGAGAGAAGCAAGGTGTTTCTGCAGGAGAAAGCAGAAAATTAAAATACTAGTAAAACAGAAGTAAAAATCTTGAACTAAAAAGAGGAATCATTGATAAGCATGTTCTTGAACAGGCAGAAATGAAAACTTTCAACTAAAAGCCAGTGTTTTACAGTGGTCAAAGGAAGTAGCAGCATTTTCAGGTAGGTCTGGCTGCAGTAGTGAAGGTCAGCGCTGCAAACTGAGGCTTACTCCCTCCTGCCCACCTACAATGCCCTTTGCTGGCAGGATGGCTGTGGCCACTGCCCACAGCTGGGGCACAGCCTCAGCCCTGGGCACCAGCTCCACTGGGGTTTGTGCATTCACCAAGAAGGAGCAGGGTTTGTTAGGTGTAAGCAGTTACAGAGCAGTCTTGGGGAAATACTGCAACCTGCACACCATGTGTTTATATTTATTTGTGCTTTCAGGGATAAATTATGCTCTGCAGATGGTGATGGAAAGTTTTGTCACTTGATTGCACGAAGACAGGATTAGTCCTACAGCCGGAGGCGCCAAGTATTGCCCAGGCTCGGCTGAAGCCCTGGTGCTGGCAGGACTGGGCCCAGCTGAGAGAGCTCGACAACCTTCGGGAAGAAGCAGCGGCAGCACCCACTTAGGGAGCTTAGAGAGCCGTTGGTGTGGCCAGGGCAGAGCTTGCCTTGGAGAAACCTCTGCATGATACCAGACTCTGGCTTTTTTCTGCCCATGTTTGCATAGATGCACATTTATGAGAGAACAGATTATCTCTTAGCATTAGTTTTGGGCATTTGATATCACTGCTGCCAAAAGAGTAGCAGGTTGCACAAAGCCATGATTTAGAGTTAGGATCCAGCTTTCCCCCAGAGTTAGTAAAATACAGCAGGAATTTTAATACCCAACTGTCAGATCCAGCACTTCCCGGGGGACCCTGATCTTTGCAGTGCCACGTGAGTCCTGCAATTGCCTGACCCCAATTGTACATATTGCTAAGAAACATTGTTTCTTAAATTTTTGGCTGACGTTGAATTCCTAAGTACTACAATGATGTGGTAAAGCATCCATTGAGAACAACTGAAATAACAGCCATAATGTGTCTAATTATTTTGCCGTCTTAATTGACGACATCAAACTCTCCTCACAATGCAATACAGCTACAAGACTCCTCATCCTCAGTAATAAGTAAGAGAGCCAGATTTTCCTCTATTGTGACCAGAGGAACCAGACAACCTTTATGACTCTTGGATGCTATCCCAGCAAGAATCTGGCCCAGAGGTATTTTTATTTTATCTGAAATTTCATTTCTAGAATCCCAGCCTAAATATTTTACCCCCTCATATTTTCACATCAGCCTCTTCCCTCAGTGCAATTTACAGCTCTGATCTTGCACCATGGGGTTGCTCCTCTGGGTTTCCCTTGCATGGGAGGCAGGTTACCGCTTGCACATCACCTTCAATGACAAAACACCAGAATTACCGTGTGAGAGGATACGGTGCATCTTTTGCGACAATTACGGCAAGGTCCCCGGTAACCCTATTCCCTGGGCGATAAAACCAGCCTTGCGCCAAGCACTGCAGTCACTCAGCAAATCCCTTGCCCCTTATCATAATTAAGTCCTTCTACATGACATGGCACGAGAGATAAGGGATTTGTATTTGACACATGAAGGAATCGCTGGAGCGAGGTGGTGCCGGGCGTGGGGGCYGCAGTGCAGGATGCCCCGGTTAGCGCGGCGCTGCCAGCAGCCCCGGCACAGGGGGAGCCCCTCACCGGTGACTTTTATTTTTCAGCCACAGAGATGGGGGAGGAGGATGTGAGTGCTGACCATTCCCAATGTCACCTGCAGAGAGCCATTAGCCCGCTCAGCCCTCTATTCCTACATGCTGAATCAAATTAATCTAACAAAAACAGATGACCTGTAAGCTCAGCCTGCCTTACAGCAAAGTCAAACGGGAGCGAGGGGCAGCGTCAGCGAGCGAGGCAGGGAGGAACCACGCCATCCCTGCACCCCCTCGCCATGGCCTCCCACGGATCTCCCTCCGTTGTCGTCTGTCACATCCACGCACCTCAGCCACCTCTCCCTCCACAGCCAGACTAACCCTCTCGTGTCTACCTTGGTCTGGCTGTGCGCTACCCCCTCCATTACACACATCCACACACAGAGCTGCTGACCTAGAGGTGTTAGCCACTCTGCAGCTGCCGTTCTTCTCACATTAATCTATAGGAATCAATGGACATTTCATTAGAGTAATCAAGTGTGGATGCATCCCGCATTTATATCCCGTGCCTCCCCCCTCCCCCCAACTGCTTTCACAGGCTAATTGGTCCTACAGCAAAGACCACGTGGATATTTTTCCCTACAGATGAGTGTCAAGAGCAGTTTTTTTACTGCTGGTTGAAATACCTATCAATAGAGAGGTAGTATAAAAGCCTTCACCCATCAGGCTGTGGTGCTGATGCTAACACATTATGCACTCTCCGTTCTCACACACCCGACTCCCTCCTTTACACCTTTATCCCATACAACTGCCTCATTTATGTTTACCTTGATAAAAGAATTAACTCATTGCATTTTCCTTTTGAAAAAAAGATTGCAAGAATTAATACTTCTCTCTCAGTTCACAATACATTGAGGGAATTTCTCACATATTCATATTTCACCAGTAACCTTTTTATTTTCAGTCAAATCTCTTCATCTTGCTTACTGTGATATCTTATTATTTCTTCTGGTATTTTGTGGTTTATATGCATATTGGTATACAATGACCCCTCGTGAAAAGTACTGGCAACAGCATTGTTTTCAGCACCCTTTGTTGTCTGGGAGGGGACACTCTCCTCTCTGCTCACCTCCACAAAGACAGCAGAGGTTTAGCAGTGCTTAGCGGGGCTGAGAAAGGTCACAAGAGCTGCTGTCCCCAAAATGTGTATGTGACAGGAGGGTTGTGACTGAGCAGTGTCCTTACAGTTGGGGGACCAGGGCCTGCGTTCGGATCATCATTTGGCGAGAATGAGAAAATGTGATGAAATTTGTTTGAACAAAAAGTTTGAAAGTGAAATTTTTCACAAGATCATGGACTTTTCATTCAAAAATAATATAAAAGGCTTTTACAGGAAAGTGGGCACCTAACAACTCATCTTAAAAACGTACCAAAGCTTCAGAAATGCCATTGTGGAGCAGGAGGCAGCCCAGGGAAGGCAGGTGGTGGCTCAGGGGTGCCAGGCCCAGGGCTGCAGTGCTGCTGGAGGAGGCCTCCTAGGGCACGGGGGACAAGGGCCTCTGCACGGGACACCCTCCATTGCCGCAACCCTGCGGTAGGGCAGGGCAGTCCTGACGGCCCTTCTCCAGGCAGCACTGAGACCAGGCAGGCTGCAGGAGAGGAGAAGACCATACGTATTTGAGCTAGCGGATCAGGTCTTGGTACTTGGCAAGTTGAAAGTGGACAATTTGCTAAGGGAAGAAAAGAAGTCAGTTTATTTAAGATATTTTGATTGTGGAAGAATGCAGACTGACAAAACTAGAAACCACTCTTACAAAAATGCTGCAGCAAAGATGAGGGTGATGTGGAAGTTCATCATGTCGCACCATCACTGTACACAACACCCCCAAAGAGGAAGAACAGAGCTCAGGAGGCAGCAGGGATGGGGGATTTGGCCTCCTCTTGCACTTACAACAAACAGGCAACTAAACTTTTCTCTCTTGATAACAATTTTTGACCATTAGAAAGATGAGTTGGATTCAAAAATCACTGACTTGCGATAGAGCTGATAGTTCTGGTATGTTATTACCCATCTTTCAAGTCACGTCAGACCTGAAGAGAAAAAAAAAAAAAAAAAAAAAAAAAAAAAGAAAAAAGCATATTTTCTAGGCAGAAAGGCACTTGAATGAAAGACATTCAAGTGAAAATATCTCTTCTTTGGCCTGTTTTTAGAACTCCTAGCATGAGTTACATGGATTTACCACAGGTGAAAGCATGGCCCCATTGGCTGCTAGTGCTACAGTACATTATTTGTAAAACGTTTGGATATATTGCAGGGATGTGGAATTCCTTCTACCTTCCTGACTTCTCCATGTGGCATGCAATTTTCAGTTTTGTTTAACGAACACTTTTTTAAAAAAAAAAAAAACCAAAAAAAAAAMCCACAAAAAAAACCCCCAAAACCAAACAAAAACCAACAAATCAACACCACCACCACAAAAACAACTAAAGCCTGCTTTTTGCTTATGGCCAAATTGAGGAAACTGCAATGAAGAAAAATGAACCTGCTGAAGGGGATTGACCCCAAATGCTCAAGAACAGGTCTTTCAAGACTAACGAGAGAGTTTGCATTTGTTTTTTCTGCCAGATCTCTTTCCTGAGGGCACACTGCATAATGCAAAAAGAGCTACATGAAAAGTTTGGTGCAGAGGATGAAAATAGAACCGTTAGGCTGTTTTACAAAGAGATGAGGTTCTCTTCCCCTTCCCCCTCCACACGTTTTTCACTGTAAGCGAAAATGAAACTTGTGCTTTTCAGAGGAAATGGCTGCTAAAGGTTAAAGGGTAAGTCTTCCTTGCTGCAAGCATACATTTTTGCAAGCTGAATCTTAACCATGTGGCTAACAGCACTCACACTGAAATAACTGCAGAGAGCTTGGAAGAAGAATAGGGAAATAGAGGGCAAGAGCATCAAAAGAACATCCCAAATTGATTCATCTGCTCTTTTTTCTCCTTCATTTGAGTTCTGGCCACCTCCATTTCCCTATTACACATTCCACTTTAGAAACAAGATCATTATTCAGAGGTGGAGGGCATGGAGCTGCACCAAGGAAGGGCAGTCGCTGTGCAAGGCACCAAGAGCATCTCTCCAGGGCTGCCACGTGGCTACCCGCAAGGGCAGGTAAGTTTGGGGCAACAGGTAACTGAAGCCTTGGCTCCTTGCCCTGCCGTACCAACAAATGAGCATATTTGTATTTCTATGAAGGTACATCCACTGCACAATGTCACACATCACAATCCACTGGGAAAAGAGCAGAGGGAGGCAGGAGGCAGCTTTTGCCCACTCCAGCTCGCCTCTCTGCCTGCTTTTGTGGTGACAGAGTCCATCATTTGGCTCTTGGGTTTTTCCTAGTGAAGGAAGCCACAGTGCAACAATATCTGAATGGTCCCGAAAGTAGTTTCTTGGACATTTGGATTTCTGTTTAGTGCGATGCTCCTAGGAAATACTTGACCCCAAGTAAACACAAACACTCATTAGTATTCATGTGGATGGAATTGAGAATATTCCTGGATAACACAGTCTGTTACATTAAATACAAAATAGGATGAACAGGAGTCCAATCAAAAACACACCTTCTGGCAGCATATTGTTTGCAGAATGCAAACGTGGGCAAGATTGAGTGTATTAACGCAGAACATAAATGGAAAGCAATATAGCACAGATGTATATCCATAAAAATTACAACCATTTAGTTTTAAATGAAGACAGTTGTTATGAAATAGCAATTCCAGATTTGAGGAGGAGTCAATATTTTCCTCTTACTCCTCCTTCTCTCCCACTTGTCCCTCTAAAATAAACATTGAATAAAACCCTGGGGAAGTGGTGGTGGGGTTTGGTGCATTTAGCTAAGAAAAGCTAAAGTCTCAGTGAAGCACTTTCCCAAAGGATGCAGGGTGGGATGGGCAGAGGGATGGCTGGGAAATGGCTATGGCCCCCCAGGCCAGGGCAAGCCCAGTTTGCAGAAGGCTGCAGGTGCCAAGTCTCCTCTGGAGAGGTCCCCCAGCCACCCCAGGGCAACAGACTGCCTGGCGGCTGCACCTGCTCCTTGGGGCCGGGGACCTGCCTCCCCAAGCAGCCTCCATGCCTCAAAATCCTGCAAGAGAAATGAAACATCACAGGAAAGGTTGTTGCTGGTTTGGTGTTACTCCTACCCAGGAAAGACTGTTTTCATTTGCTTCTAAGAAATTGCCGAAGTTTAAGAAGCTCCTTGTGCTTGTTCTCCAAAGCAGGTCTTTGAATATGTTTTGGTTTTGAGGTATATCAATAATAACACATTAGGAAAAAAAAAAAAAGAGAAACTAGAGAGTTTTTCTGAGTTTGGACTTTCTGTTATCCAAGTCAGCTAATGGGCTATGTGGGCCCAGTTTCAGCTTTCACTGACACCACTGTGCCTTTATGCCTCTGACCTCGGTGGAGCTGCTTTGATTTACCAGCCACTGACAGGTGAGAATCAACCTCCAGATACACACCTCAGCATTTCTCCACTTCGTTATGGACGTAGGTACGCATCCGCTTTCTCTTAAGATTGTAACATATGCTTTTAATTCGCTATGTGAATTTTCACTGAACTTTACTCCTCAACTGTCACAGATGTGAATTCAAGGATTACTGAAAAAGGGAGTGCACAGATTTTAACTTCTTTATGAGATGCAAAGGAAAAAAAAMCCCACCTATTTCATCTTGCAGTAGGAATATTGAGAACTTCAATTCTAACTGATCCCTCGAAGCCAAGTAATTTCTGATAAAGCCAGGAACATGGCTGTGTTAGTCTACATTAAATACAAAGTTGTGTTTGATATTTGACATTCTCAACATGGACCATCTTGATGTAGCCACCTGAATTTTTTGGATAAGTTTCTTGGGTAAGTTGAGATACCTGAAAGGGACATTAAAATCAGCCCGAAGTGGTTGGATGCATGCACCCTAAAGGGTCAGAAATATGATTTTTTTTTTTTCCCCTATGATGAATGAATGTATTGTACAGCCTTTTCTGACACTACAGATTCCCTTTCTCCCTACAAAGATGTAACAAAGGCAAATTATTTGCATTCAGTCTGCTGCATAAAAATTGTCTGCGGGATAAGCACCTTTTCCATTTAAAAATGACCAAACCACCAGTCAAAAAACGAGGACATAGAAAAATGGTGCTCTCTTTTATACTGTCCTGTTAGCTGTGCTCAAATATGAGAGCTGGGCCAAGAAGTTTTGCAGACAGTGATACTCGTATGCTGTCTCTGTGCAGCATGTAGGGCACAGAGGTCCCAGCTAGTCCCTGTGGCTTCAGGGTGCAAGTGGGAGGTGAACAGTGAACAGGTGAACGAAATTATGACCTCAGCCAGGTCTTCCTGAGCTCTCGTTTTGGTAGGAAGGTTGGAAGATGGCGCATCAACTTTTGCCCTGACTATAGTGATGGGAATCTGGGTATCACTGGCATCAGTCACTTGTGCAACATTGAAACTTGCATATTTCAGCTGAAATTTCTCTCCATGACAAATCTCTGCCTTTTTTGCACTGCATATTTGCGTTTCTTCAATCTTTCTCAGAACAGAGCTTCTAACAAGTCAGTCCTAGGCAATATGCAGCCAGCAAGGTGGCTGAAGGCTGCCCAGACTTCTTTCTTTTCTCTACCTGTTTCTGGGTATTTAGACCCAGTCTTCTTTTTTCACACGCTAGTTGTTTCTGTGCAAGATAAATTGAGTGGCCTACCTTACAACTGCCTGGTCTCAGTTTTGTCCTTTTTCAACAAAGCTTCCCTGCCTAATGCACTCTGCGCTAGCAGAAATACCTTTTTCGGAGCCCCTTTCCCACAGAATGACTCTAAGGGGCAGCATACATACTGTAACTGGAATAAATAAAAACGTTTCCAAGCACATATACACTGCCAAGAAAAGAGTGAAGTTGCTGACAAAGTTTTCATATATGGTATTAGAAAATATATATCAAGGTTTTTTATTCTACTTCTATAAATGGAGAAAAATAAATGCACTATAAGAACTATACTGAGATCTCTAGAAATTCCCCCTTTTTTCCTTTATCTGCAGCAAAGGCAGAAGAAGAGGCAGTCCAGGAAAAAGGCATTCTAAGAAAAACAGTTACGTCCAAAGCCTAGGGTTGTACGTTATTTATAATGTGTAAAAAGCCTATACACGTGGTTACCACTAGAACTTGTCTGTTTGGAGATGGGGATTGGACAGCAACATCATCTATGGCTTTATAAACTAACTGATGGTCTTCCTTGAGTTTTAATAGCTGCAGCTGGTGTATAACTGAAGGCATCACAAATGTCTTTATTCTCTGCCTTGTGAATCACCAGTACAGAGGAATAATGCAGAATACCACTATGTGGTAGTCATAGAAACCACAGTTATCAATGTAAAGGTTTGAAAGTAAGTATAGAAGTTTCTGTTAAGTTATATATCACTCTTTACTTAAAGAAGATTTATCATAACGCATTGTTTTTCCAAAACAAGAGCATAAAGTTCTACGTTACTCTTGCAGACCTTTCGGTGTGTTGATTGTAACAGAAAAACGTAATCCTTGGGGAAAGAGCGAAGCTGTTCAGAATCTGTGCAGGGAGTAAGGGAGCAGATAAGGCTCCCTTCAGGAGAGGTTCTAGACAGGGCAGGGGAAGGGATTACATTAATCCCTGTCCCACTTACAGACCCCGCTGGCCTTCAAAAGGTATTCTTGAGCTGAAGAGATGAAAATATTCCTAGTGTTGGATCTGTTAAGAGGCTTTTCATAAAATGTCATGGAGCTGGTTTAGAGAAAATGGATCCACTTCCTTTCATCTGCCTCGAGGGTTTTGGCAGTTGTTGGGGTTTGTGAGTTTGCTAATAGCAAGAAGAAAGGCTCTGAAGCGGCAGAAGTGGGAAACGAATCATGCTGATGCCGCTATGCTTGTGGCCCCCAGACCTGTGCTAAGGTTTCACTTCTGTAATGGAAGTCTTTTGCAAAGGCCAGCCAGTAAAAATGAACACAAAAAGCAAGGCATTCCACCAGCTGCTTTCCTCCGTATCACATACATCTTTAACCATAAAACAAAACCGATTGCTACGATGAGCACCCACTCTGCAGAGCAGCTTTCTTGCTTTCCCCTTTGCCCAGGGGTGACAGAATGACCTCTTGGTATGACCCCTTGGTCAAACTTTGTTTTGGCATTTCTAACCACACCTCCTTTAAAAAAAAAATATTTTTTTTCAAAGTACAAATATTGGCAACTGTTGGTGGTGTGGTGGTTTTTTTTTTTTAGTGGTCAGATTTTAAGGTGGATCAAAAAAAGAAAGTCTTCAGAGTTTGCAGTGTGCTTATTGCTTTACAAAGTGTTGCTGGCACTATTCATTTTAATATATAGCAATAAAAGAGGAGGTGTGAGGACTATTGCACTATGATTTGCAGATGGCTGCTCAGCACGGCTCCCGCTGCCGCAGGTGGCTGCAGGGAAGGGGTCCCGTTGGCAGCCCCACCCCCAGCTATTTGGAGCCGGGGCTGAGCGCAAAGCCTCATCAGACAGGCCCTGAGTTACAACAGACCGCTGGGCCACATACTATCATCTCTATTTACAGAAGTTGGTGGACTTTCCTCCTCAGCTAAATAGGCTGACAGCCTCAGAGGTTGATTTGTTCAAACCAAAAACTCAAAGCCAATGAACTACAAGGAAAACTACAAACACAACAGCAAAAGAAATGGTTTCTGAATGTTACCTGTGAATTCACATAGTTTTAAAAGAAAAATCTCTAACAAAAAGGACACCAGGAGCAAGACAAGGGAAGAAGTTCCTCCTACAGTACACTGATCTGTGCAAAATCACAAAACGCTCTGATAGTGGGTTGCTGCTTATTGCATACTGACATGTATCTATTCTGAATAAAAAGAAAGACTTGTTGAGAGTCACTTTTAGGCTGTTTCAGTCCCTCAATAGAGCTGCCAAATAATCTGTAATGGAACTTAGAAAAACTATAGTTTTTAAAGTTGGTTTGTGACCCACACTTGTGCTGGCCCGAGAGGAAGAAGATGACCTGAGCAGTTCCTGGGTAAGGTAAAGTGTGAATAGGAATATGCAGATGGAATTTCAATTAGTTTTCCTCATTAATCTTTCAGCCTAATTACATTTAATTCACATGTGACCAACCCTGCCCCATGGACGGCTAAGGAAGGGAGGGGGCAGAACAGAAAAACATGAAGGTGACTTGAATAGCTTGAGTACAAACATCAATAAACAAATGTTTATTACTAATGATAATGATTCCTACTTCTTATGCAACACTGAAAATAGAGAGCACTGTACAAGCATTAACTAATCAATGATCTAATTAATGATTCAAGATCTCAAATCAACAATGGAATAAGGAGAGTGCTCTGCTGGAGCCACGCTGCCGCAGAGGGGTCCCACGCACAGAAACTGGGTGAGTAGCATCAAAACCTTTTGTCCCTACCAGCAGCGTGCATTGCACGTGCACGGAGCCACCTGATCCTTTGAAAACATTTGGGTGGCAAGTTTACAAGACAGAACAGGCTCTAAGCATCACCTTCGGTGGGTTTTCAAAGGGGAAAAGTGGTAAGTGGCAAAAAAACACAAACAAAACAACTATCTTAATAATGCTAAATACACATGAGAGACATTTGCTTAATAAGAAAAAGTCTCATTTATCTGGAAAGCTACTTAATGCTATGTTGGTATTGCTGCTTTGCCAGCCAACATTACAGGTTCACAAACCAAATAGACAGAGGATCAAACATCAGATGCTCAGCCATGCAAGAAAACCCAGTGTGCTGGGGGAAACTACTAGCAGGTCCCCAAGACAGCATTTCTCTGCTCTTCCCTGCACAGCACTGCTACCAAGTCCCAGTGCTAACCCAGCGCGGGGGTCAGGGGGTGACTGATGTGAAGGGAATTAACTTGCTGAGCTCATTACAGATCCCACAACAGGTTTCCAAGGATTCTGGCCTATATCCAGCCTGATAAGCGATGTTTTGCCTAGTTTCACTTGGGTACGGCAGTTTTAAATTCAGGCTTAGCTTTAGTCACTGCAGAAAGGGCTATGAAACACAGAGCTGTAAAGCAGTTGCTGGTGAACTTGTTTCTCTATTGCTGAAGCCACGGGGATCCAGGAAGGAGGTCAGCACAGCACAGTGTGTGCAGCCCCGCTGCCCTCCCACTTCCGTGCTCTGCCTCACATCCAGGGCAGCTCCTCATCCTGCAGCTGGCTGAGCTTGACGCTCAGCTAAGCTTTCCAGCTGCAAAATGTTTGGCTGGTACAAAAGGTAATCCTGAATCATTTGTTTAGAGCTCAGCATAATAGAAGGGTCATCAGTTTTGTATGGCTGATTGACACAGAGTATACAAATTTGAGATATGCAAGAGTAAAGAGGTTTTTTTTTTTTTCCTTCACAATAATTAGGAAGGCTACTATGTTATATAACCTAATGCTGGGTACCTTGACAGGTTAATGCCTCTTACAGTAATATTATTTTAAAGTATGTTTTCATTTATTTTGAGATGGTTAAGTCTGGCTTGTATGGAAATGGAGATGCTTCAGGTTTATGAAGAGTTTGCTGTACATTTTCACAGACCTGGTTGATTTTTTTATGTGTATGTCAAAATAAAGTTATATTGTCAAAGAATACGTTAAGTTTTCAAGTCTGAGGTCCAAATTTGTTATTGGTGTAACTGCCGTAGAGGTAACCAATAATCTGATCCAGATTCTGGACTTTAGACAAATTTTATCATCCCTGAGGATTACGTAGAGTTTACTTATCAGGAGGAGAACCCAATCACCTTTCTCTGCGCCTTGTCTAAGAAGCGGACTTTGCAGCCACATTTAGCAGTGGATACCTTGTCTGGGAAACATTTCAGCACGATGTATAATAAATGGGGCTCGCTAGATCCGAGTGCTGGGAAGCAATTGTGCTGCCTTGCTTCTGTGTGTAGAGGCATACATGAAGCGGCTGAGTGTCACAGAGATTTGTAGATAACCAAAGCTTGAAACTGTATTGTTTATATTTTACTGATGCAAGTTCCTGCTTTTCATTGATCTTCATTCACTAAATCTGGACATTTGGCTACTGGAAAGAACCAAGTAGCTTTTAACTCCATCTTTCACCTCTCTCCAGTGCCTATGAAATGCATTGTTTTGTTTTAAAGTAGTGATGAAACTGAAGGGAAACCCCTGTTTTAAATATCCCAAAATATTTGGAGCATTTAAAATCCAGGCTGAACTTGGGTTTACATTTGCATCTTGGGCTCCCCTTTACATTTTGTAGGGAAGTAATTGATCCATGTAAAGTGCTTCTACCTCATACTGAGAATGGCAGCATGTAGTGYCTCAATATTTTATATGAACAATTCCTGTTTTTAATGTTTTATTAATGTTAGCCTGAGACATCATGTGTTACTGTTTAATTGCTTAGCTGCAGTTGCTCCTGTACTGAGCAGCCTTGAAAAAGAGATGAAGTGTGGGGTGGTTATTGTCCAAAATACAACTAGTTTTCAAAACAGAACCCTTTGGGTTTAGTTTCACATCTTAAAATTTAAATCAGCGATATGGCTGTTAGATGCCATTCACCCCTAAGATGAAGCCTGTACTCCAGCTGTTGATTCTGTTGCACAAAACATCTGCATGATTTAGCCAGGACTATCTGATGCTTTGCAGGGTCCCAAGCAGGACTGATATTACTCTTTCCAAACAGGAGGGAGGAGAAGTAAAATATCTTCATTTAACTGCTAAGGGAAAACATGCCTCGTGGGTTTGAGAGGTTTAGACCTTCTTTCAAGTGTGCTGCATACGGATATTTCCAGACATGAGATGAAAACAGCTTGTCTCAGTTGTGTTTCTTTGAAAGGACCTAGTCAATGTGCAAAGGCATTTCTCTTATGCTCAGATATTTTGTGTACATTGTTCCATTTTTGGCTTAACAACTTTCCTGTTTAAATCACTGCAAAACATCAGCTAAACAAAACTGCATTTTGCAGATCCATGACTGAAGTGTGAACATATTGTGGTTGCAGAAAGCATAAAAAGGACAGACTAGAGGAAGGGAAAGAATTTTCATTAAGTGATTAATTAGACAAAAGAAGGCAATAAAAGAGACTCCAAAAGGCTCACTCTTTAGAGATTTCCATAATCGTGCTCTTTACAAACGAGTTTAATCACCCAAAGGAAGAACCAACAGGCAGATGAGGAAGTGGTCAATAAAAAAACAGTAACTGACCACTGCATTACTGGGGTATCTCATACACATCAGGCCCAATATCCGGATTGCTAAAGTAATACAATAATGAATTCTGACTGTGTTTATATCACTGTGGCAAGTTCCTAAGATCTTGTTCTATTCTGGGGAAAAAAAAAAACAAAACAAAACAGTTCCACTTAAATTTTTCCCCATCACCTAGGGGCTGCTAGCATACATATAGGATATATATTTTGGAGGTCAAATAAATCAATAAAAAAATCAAAACAAATCAGGGATATGGTAAACGAACAGTCTAATGTTATTAACTGAGTCAGAACAATAATTTTCCTACTTTTTTTTTTCTTCTGTGCTTGTTCCTCAAAAGCTTTAGTGGAATAAACAATAGAAAAAAGAAAATGAATATGTAAAGTATCTCAGTCTCTTCCCACATGTAATAAAATGAAAACAAATGTTCTCACTTCTACAAACTCCACCACATCAAATTAATAATGGAAAACATCACATCAAAGCACTCTTTGTGCTCAATAGCCTGTGGCACATTTGGACTCATCAATAGATGTTCAACAATATTACAACTTGTTTAAATCTTGGTAAAGTAGTGTTATGTACTATTGTTATTGACTTTCTTTTTCTAATTATCACCCAAAGGTGACAGATGATACAGCACTAATGATCAGACTGTTTAAGAGCTGAATCAGCTTAGAATCCCAACGCATTAAACCTTGGCAAGACTAAAAGATTCCTTGCACTTTAAGGCTAAAAGCTTCACCTCATTGACAACATTTTGGTCAGTTACACAGGACACACCATCAGGAGATTTAAGGTATTTTTCACTGAGAGTATCTTTGGAGCTTTTAAGGATTCTAGTGCACATAAGTGCCTAATATTTAAAAGTATGTAAAATGCATATAGCTGTCATGATAAAAGAAAATATTTGCAGAACCTGTTTTGTTATGCTGAACCTTCCCTTGAATCTGTTTAAGCTAATAGTAAAACTGTTCTTGATTTTAACAGAATCTGAAGTCAATAGGAGTTGCAGATCCATGGCATTTCTTTGAACCCATTTCTCTCAGTCTGCTCGGAAGCAGGGACCACAATGGTATCTCTGTGGTGCGTTCCAGTTCACCTCAACCTCACACCAAATTAATTATTTTTTATGAAATTAACCAGTTTGGCAACAAAACGTGGCATTCTTACATCTCTGTTTTAGGAATATGCTAGTTTAGTCAGGTTTTCTTTCTGTTGCTTCATTGGATATAGGTTGGGAATGAAATTCCTGATGCTATCTTTAAGTATGAGAAATGACAGCCAAGCCATTGTGGGATGGAGGAGATGCAATGTGACACCCATCTTCCTGTATGCTCCAGCTTGTCTCAAGAAACCAGACTCTTCCAAGACTCCTGGATGTTTTTAAAAGGCCCCGAGTACAATAGCATCTTCAATCTCTTGCTGTTCTTCTACTCTACATTGTATTTGCTCTATTTGATTTGTGCTACTATTGATACTCCTGGACTAAAAGCTCAAAGACTCACAAAATCTGACCCAACTTTCTCACAAACTGATTACCCGAGACAGCAATGAGCACCATTACCAAATCACTCTGTCACAAAATAAGTACTTGTTTGCAGTTTAAGAATGGTTCAGGTAGAAGAACATTATGAGAAAACCATAAATGAGAATTAGTAAAAAATTGATGCCAGAATAGTAGCAAAGCCTGTTCGTTTCCCACAAACACTGCGGTGCCTCTTGCCCAACAATTATGTGGGAGCTGGAGGCTTCAGGATGCTCACGAGATGCTTATTCTCTCTCTCCCATGTTTTTATAGCCCGTTTGGGACCTTTGTAGATTTATGCTCATTAATCCCCTCATAAAAGACTCGGGTATCAGGTGCCTCCATGACCAGCATTCAGACCATTTGAGCAATTAGAGAGAAATACCACAGATCACTCTTAATTCTCTATAAAGAAAAGTTTGACCATAAACCTGCAACTCTGACAGCCTACTCTAATAGTGAAGACACAGAACAATCACTCCACCCTACCAGTTTTTCCACCAGGTCTTAGGCAAGGCATTGCAAAACTGGAGTCCAGAACTTCAATTCCAAGGGTTCGCATGGTGAAGTACCACCCATTTATCTACAAGGAGAATTTTAGTCTGTTACACTGGTTCAGAAACCGATTTGCAGTAGAGACTCCTGACATGAAAATACTCTTTTGCTTTTATTTTTCAGGGTTTTAGATTGCTTTAAGTTAACTTGGTAAGAAATCAACTAAGGCAAAATGACTAAGGAACTCATACCAGAAACAGAGCATCCAAATAAAGGAGATGCACAAGTTTCAGTCACAACAGAAATATTTTTTTCTTCAGAAGAAGCTCTAATAGTTCACAAGTCTCCACTCTGCAAATATTTATTGTGGTCTCTAACAGCAAGAGTTGAATCGGAGATCTCTAGAGCTAAAAGTAAAGTTTACTAAGGTTAAACTAAGGGATGGAGACACACTAAACTCACATCTTCTGCGGCTGCATTGAGGGACAAGCTGTAACGCTCTCTGACCAGGAAGTCTGATGCTGCCTCTAGCCTGAGGATTCTTGTCCAGAGCAAGCAAAATCCTCACCTGGACAAACTTCCATTTACTTGGCAGTGACCAGAACGAGAAGCATGGGCCTCTATACCTTGCACTAAAAGCCCAGATGTTTTAGCTTAGTGTGCTATCCCTCATGCAGGGCTCAGGTGATACATTTTCCGGTAAGCTGTGTTACTTCCACACACAGAGCTACAGGAATTAACTTTTAAAATCAGGCAATACTCACTCTGATCTCTATATCTAGTTTCTCCCATTCAAGCCTCGTGTTATAATTCAGGATAGTAGTTATCCAGTTTGCCAGGTCACATTCCTTAAGAACAAAGTAAATGAAACTATTAGGCGTTATTACAAGGGCAGGATTAGCAACTGAAACTTCCCTATAAACTGCTATCTAATAATTTATGACAGTTTTGATGTTTCCTGGCAACCAGACAACCAGATTAATAAGTCCATAGTCCGCCTCTGATATTCTCTTTCCCCCTATCACCAACTTTTGGACCTTGCAACGTTCATTTTCACTTTGGTGAAATTCGCTGTAGCGCAGAGGGTCAGTGCAGGACTTGCGATGGTGCACCTGTTACAGTCCAGGAAAGATTTTACCCCAGAGTTAGATGAAACCCATGTGTTACAGCGACACAGCAGTGAAGTGCAGAGTGAGTTGTTCTGCCTGACGTGCGCATAGAGTGAAAACAAAAATATTTGTGGGAAGAATCTTCCCACATTAACTGCTTTTGTGCCATGAGCTTCCCCACCTGTACTCTGCAGATGTGTCTCGAGTTCACAAATGGTGCCTTGTTCTTTTTTCCACTTCTTTTTAGGACTACCCACATGCTAAACTGATCACAGACTCACCATGCTGTAGACACTGTGCAGCTCAATGAATGTTGTAAATCCCAAATTACACAGGATTATATTTTGGGAAATTGCTTTTCCCTTTTTTCCTCACTGAGTTGATCAAGGCTGAACCTCCTGTGCGTTTTGGGTGGGTTTGAGTCTAGGTCCAAATGATACATCTGGCTTTAGTTTTGATAAGGGCAGAATTAAAACCCAGTCTAGATCCTCCAAGTCCCAGCTGTACAGTCCCCAAAGGATGCCAGGTACGTAGCATTTGAACCCCTCTGGCAACCAGAGCTATTTACTTTGGAGTCACAAAATATAAGGGCTAAAGATTCCTTTTCAATATTGACATTCAATGGAAATCACTCACTATTTCTCTGTGAGTCCTTCAAAACAGATTCCCAGCGATTCCCCCATTTCTCCTTCTCTACATATCTCACCCCTGAAGCCTCCAGCTGCAAGCACCATTCTTCTTCGCTGCGTGTCAACATGAGCAATTAATGGGTCCGAAGAGTTGCTTTGAATGACCTGTGTAGTCCCACCCACAGCAACTGGCTCCGAGATAGCAGCGCCAAGTCGTTTCATGGGAATCCATAGCAGAGCAATAGTTTTACCCAGGGGTCATAATATTTTGGATAAAATTGTGAATCAGTTTTTAGCTGTACGCTATGAGCCTCAGGCTACTTTTAAAATTCTCCCCCAAAGCTTACTGTTTTTTACATGAAGAGGCCATATGTCATAATAAACATCAGGCTTAGGAACAGCTCACACTCTAAATGTCAGGCTACAAAGCTACCTTTAAAGATTAAATCTCTGCCCTCTTCAAAAGGGAGGTTGAAGGGAGGGATGGAGAAATCCCAAATACAGAGAACCTTACAAATAAAGTAAAGTTTACTACTAACAAAACATATCTTGCAAAAACACACTTGGTGCTTTTCYGTTGGAGCTGCCCTCGATAAAATGTGGGTGTCATTCGAAAAGGACGTAATTTCCAATGAATTCTGAAAGTGTCACACAGAGTATTGATCGATCGAGTCTTGCCGTCAGCGTGACCAGGGCCGGCAAAGAGCTATCCCTGTGATCCAATTTTCAGAGCTCACGGACACCTCCAGTCCCAGGCAAATGGCGTCAGCAAGTGGCAGGAGGGGTCTGGGGGAGGGGAGGTGGAGGGAAACACGGAGGGGAGAGTCCTTGCGCTGCTGTCTGCTTGTCTAAGCATTAAATGTTATTAGCCACAGGCATGGCACCCCCATTGTGCAGAAAGGCTGCTATATTTCTGGCTTTTGTGTTACCAGCAATGCCGAACCATTTGTAAGTCAAAAGTAGGTCCTTATCAGCAAGATATACCCCAATAAGATGACGTTTTTTATGATTACATCAGTGTTCAGCCAGTTTCCCTCTTCTGCCTACAAATGCGTACGCACAACACAGAGCCAGGCAAGGGCGGTGCAAGCTGCAATGCCATTGCTTTCCAAATACAGCTCTAGCAACAGCAAGCCATGGGGCCAGCTCCGACATGCTGCAGCAGGCACTGCCCGCCTACCCCGTGTGCCACTCTGGCATGGGGCTGTGGGAAGCAGGATCTCCCCGTGCAAAATGCAGAGCCAGCCTTGGGCTCGAGTGTAATACTTTGGACCTGCTATTCACAGGGGCTCAGGTACTAAGCCAATTAATCTTGTAGGAGAAGCTGGAGAGGGAAATGATCGACACCCATTATGAAGCTGAGTAATCTCAAAAGGAAACCGTTGTCTCAGCCTGAACGACTCCCGGCTTGATTTTGAAAGTGCTGGTGAGGTGCGCATCAGGTATGCCCCCCGYCGCTGCACAATTAGAGATGTGCCTTGGTTTTCTCACGTTAAGCAGGGAGAAATATCATGTGGGATCCTAGCACAACAAATCCTTTGCTGTACTTCTAGGCACCATGCACCAATAAAATAACTGGAAAAATAAAAACATGAAAAACAACAATAAAAGGAGAGCAGCTGGTTAAGAGAAATAGGGTGATTTGCTGTTTGTATGAGGCTGGTGTGGAACCGCAGCAGGTGAGGAAAGAAAGATTAAGTGGGATGAGTGAATTACAAACGCCTTCTTGTTATACACTGGATAACTGTATGCTGACTCATTGTTACTCAATATATGAAATATTTGCTCCTGCTGTATTGTTTCCTTTTTGTACCAAGTGACACAAGATCTCTTTCATTACTTTTGCAAGGAAATGACTTCCTTTCCTAATAATTATTTATATATTAAAATAAAACTAGCAACTGAAATGTTTTATCCATCATTTCTAGTATTGAAAAGAGTGGTTTTTTAAAACAGAATGGAAGTGTTTGACAAAATTTGAGTTTTACTGAAGATATTGATAGCATTTTAAAAAAGAACCTCCAAAACGTAAACAATAATTTAAAATAACCCCCACAGTTTTCACTTTACTTCAATATTTCTTAATGTTTGGGGAGAAAAAACAATTTCTTGATGAGATTTATGAAAGAGGGGTTAGTGAAAAGGGTTCCACTGTCTCTGATTTCTTAAATTAAAAATAACAATGATTTTCTAAAAAGAAAAAGAAAGATAAGCAGGCTCTAATCAAATTGAGACAAAAAGGTGCCCTACAGTATTGTGGGGTTTGCAGCTATTTTTTAATGAACAGAAAAATTAAGCCCCCAACCTTCTAATGAGATTTTGCAGGTGGACTCCAACACTGACATGAAACTATTTACTCCCAGTGGTACTCTACTCAACAGGCTCATTTCAAGATCAGTGTCTAAATATGCAAATATTTCTGATATACCTGAGGAACTCTCATGTCTGAGTGAGTATAACACAGAAAAAGCAAGGCTCTGCAACTAGTTATTTGAATAATTTTTATGTTGAAATTTATTTTTTTAGTTTCCTACAAATTAAATATTTTGCTTTAAAAAGCACCTATGGAACTGAAATTCTTGCAAGTCATCCAGAAAGTATGCCTCACAGTTTGCACTGTGAATTCATCAAGCATAATTAATAACAAGGACAGCAGATGCAGCAAAGATACGTAGTAAAGCCTACTACAGGATAAACCGTGTTTGCACAGAGAGCATAGCACCACTTCAAGCCACAAACAAATCAATCAAAGTCAACATCTATTTCCAAGTGATTTGAAAACAGAACAAAAGTAACTAATGTAATGAATTTTTCATTACAAGTCCTCTACTCTACCACAGATGAACTAAAAAAAATCTACAAAACAATCATGCAGTGCTTGAGAGAGGCAAAATTCTCCTTACCTTAGAAATGACTGCTACCAGCTGATCTGAACTAGGTTAAACCTAGGCAACCTGCTCAGGCTGAAAATCCCTTGTTAAGCCTCTGCTTATTTTATGCTGCCTGTGCAGGTGTGTGTGTCTTCTAACGGTTGCACCTGAACTTTAAGGTGCTAGCCATTTCCCCTGGAAGAGCCTTTATTCCATGGTTTATAACTTTGCTAAGAAGTTTAACTGCAGAGGTCTAAATTTCTTTTTCTGTATATTGGTTCTCATAACTGGCTGCAGCTAACTTTTTTTCCCGAAAGTTTTGGTAGAAATGGGCATATTTGAAAAAAACCCTGAACTGATATCAGATCCTAGCAATACACATATAATCTGTGTCATGGTCCACTTCACCAAATACAGTTTTTTTGAAAAAAACCTTCTTTGCTTCTCAATATAATATCCAAGCGTTCATGGGATGAGTACAGAATGAGCTCATGTAAAATGAAGGACTCTGAAGTTCAGTGCTTGACTAAAGTATCACTAATTGCTGATGCATCTGCTGTTGCTCCAGATGAATGGGATCGGTATTGAAGTGTCTGCGTGGATTGCACTGTACACTGGTGGCAGCAAAGGGAGAGTGTTCAGATGGAAAATTCTGGCTTTTCTCATCGCTGATGTACCTAGTCCAGAAGCATAAAATATGTTTGTAATAAAGTGTATCTGTTGTTCTCGGCACTAATACATGAGTAATAAAAAAGGACAATCCTGGGATTTTATTCTGAAAAGACTGAGTCAAAGTCCATTCAAAGCTAAAGCTCCCATTAACTTCAGTGGGGTTTGATTATGGTCCAAATATTGCAAATGATTTCTCCAGAGGTTCATCTGGGTAACCCACTCTTTGCTGCAACAGCTAAGTATTGACAAGGTCCGTTTCCATTTCCAATACTGTTCACACCCTTGTCATCACCAGCTTTGACAGCACCACTGGGCCATCCAACAGAGATTAAGCAGAATTCTTTCCCTTGACTTAAGATATTTTTTCATTTCTTAAATTTCTTACAGCGAGTGGGTATTTTGCAGTGAATCACACAGCCTAAATCTGAAAACTAACAGGAAATTAAAGGAGAGCAAACCTTCTTCTCTTTCACCACTGTAAGCACTATATATTAGCTAATTTACTTTATTGTTTTTTATTTTAGCTCTTTTTAATTATTATTTTGCTGTACTAACAAGATGAGGGTTTTTTATTTTGATCGTTCGCTGATAACCATAGCTAGTGCATCTAGGTCTGCCTTTTTGGACACCAAATGCCAAGCTATGCTTCTGGGTGTGGCATACATGCAGCTTCCCATAAACACTCCTGGAATAAATCAGAGCATTTGTGGAGCCAGCTCATCCGCCTGTATACGTAACCTGTAGCAGAGGGTAGTGCCAGAGCACCTGGCTCTTCATAGTCTTTTCCCTTTCTTTTGCCCAGTGTTGGGATGCTCCTAGTCTCTCCTCGAAAGCAAGGCTCTGTGATGAAGACTTTACCAGACAATATAGCCTAAGATGACAGATATTTAAGTCCAAAGGTACGATACTGATTTTCCAGAATTTCTTGGTTTTCACTGTGTAGGCAAGTAGACAAAGTATCTTCACAGTTAGTTTCCACTGTGCAAAGCAAGCCCCATTTTGGCCCCTGCTGATCTCCCAAAACAGTATCTCTGTAACTTTTCTATCCAGAATCGCTCGTTAGACTATTTCTTGCACTCTGAGTGCCCATTTCCAGACTGCTGTCAGACTTGCAAAGACCCGGTCAGGTTTGCCAATGGGAGTTTCGCTGTAAGACTTAGTAAGGCTGAGTGAAATAAAGACTCAGAAAATGCTCCAGAAAACTGAATTCTTGATTACTTGACCAGCATTATGAAAAATGTGACTACATGTAACTTCAGGGGAGCATTTAGAGAATATACCAGGTCCCATTTCGCCAGATTAGACTTAAATTTTTATTCTATTATAATGTATGTACTAAAACCTGGTATTTTCTTGCCTAAATTCTATTTAAAAGTGAGCAGACTGTTGGCCTACCAGAGTGAATGAAAGAAAAACTTTATAAACTAAATTTTACATTTCTTGGGTGCAGTTCCTTGAAGTCAGACTGTTAACACCAAAGCATACTGCTTCAATATATATATTTAGTTGTCAATACCGTAGTGTGTGAATTTAAGCTACCAAATGCAAGTAAAGAAATCGGGAGTCTTTCTACCCTTTATACTTCACCTGTGTATGCTGCATGCTGAATGCTGTCTTGGAAAACCTGCTGATAAACAAAAGGAAGCAATCTTGTACAGTGCTAACTAACTTTGGGCAGAAATCCCCCCTGCTGCATTAAGGCACTGGCCAGTGTGACAGCCTCTCTGCGGCAGCCTGGCAGCAGGCACAGCTTTAAGCAGACCAGTACATAAGCAGTAGTAATGCCTAGCACATATGCAGCAATGACGGCGTTGCAAAGAGTCTTATGTGGCGAGAGCAAGAAGCTGGCCCCAAATCTATTGCTTCTGATGGGTATGAGAGAGAGAGAGAGTCTTGGTTACAGGAGGTTAAGAGGGCCCATCTATCCTCAAAGAACTGGATAAGCAGCAGTTCATGGAGACTGAAAGAAATGCAGGTCCTGGAGGGGAGGCTGTGGAAGTGGGGAAGCCTGAAGCTAGATTGCTTGTCTATCTCTGCAGGAGCCACACCACAGTGAAGATCATCTCTGCATTTGAAAAATACCAACTGAAGATAGCCACCCTCCAGACCTGAATGGGCACATGGAGACACACAGCGAGCCTGCTGCAAGTACAGCTGTCCCACCCCTTGCAAATACTTTGCCTTTAAAAGAAAAGAAGGGTGCCGCTCATGCCAGCTTTCCTTAAGCATCTTTGGCACTGCTTCACATCCCTGTGCTTGTCTCATTTAAGGAGAGAATGAAGGTGCGATACTCTGAAAAGGAATCATTGCCTACATTATGTCAAATCCTTCACAGAAAGGAAAAAATCCAACTGTGGGGTAGAAAACCCCTGCCCGTCTTCAATCAATCCTCACTACCACCAGGCATCTAGTCAATTTTCATTCAGTCTTCTGTAGGCTTGACTTCAATGAAGTGGCACAGCAGGGCCAGCGCCAGCAGCTGCTGGGCCCTGGCTGCCAGCGCACCCATGCCGCTGAGGAGGAGAGCCAGCAAAGTCTGGAGAGAACTGTGCAGGGGACCCAGAAGTATTTCAATCTGTGCCCCAGCCCTTAATCATAAACTCGAGGTTCAAAGCCTTGCTGGGCTGCTGGCCGCTGATCCCATCTCAAGGTGATAGTCACCTCTAGCCTTTCTGCAAACTGCAAACCTACTGTCCATCCATCTTAAAGCAGCTTGACACTGGCTTCTCTACCCATTTTACAGCCAGCGAACATTTCCTATTGATTTATTGATTTCTGTCTGCCTGTGGAAGGAGCTCAGAACAGACTCTATGTGCTCTTGCAGCCTCCTGCATAGATTTTTTTCTCCCTTTTTCCCTTTTTATCCAAGCTGTGTTAGCAGTCTGTGGTGAAGCAGGAATTAGACCATGCGGGAGCCCAATTTGCTACTGGTGAATGTGCCAGGCTTTTCTTCCTCTCCCTACCTGGCATGCACACCTCCACTCCCACTCTCTGCCTCCCATCTCCTTTTCCTCCAGGAAAGCTGGCAGATCCCTGCCTATCTGACCAGTTCATCTTAGCTAAAAACCTCTGCTGCTTCCCTTCAGATCTTTTCCCTATCATTAGCAGGTGTTTGATGTGCATGTAAACACTGCTTGTAACTGCAATTCCTTGATTTCTACTGGRTCAGAGAAATTTCTTCTTTTCTGAGTCAATCAAGAAAAGGGCACACTTTCTGACTGTGCACTTATCTGCGTGAGTGCAAACCTCTGCATGTTTTAATAGACACATGTTTTATGAACTTCAGAGCCCTGTGGGGGACTGGATAGCTCCAAAAATTTGAATTGGGGAAGGAACATAGACTGCTTTCCACCTCCTAGTTGCCAGTCCAAATGCAGCCCAGGTCAGCAAATGATTGAAAGTTGTTCCTGGCTGATGGCAGTTCAGAGCCTTACATGAAATTAGTGCGGTTACAAGCCAGCTCCCAGCGGACAGATGTCCACATCACAAAAAAGCAATCTGGCTTATCATTCTCCACAGAGAGGCAAGCACCGAGTGAGCGAGAGACTGCTCTTTCTCCTCGGCCTCCGAGATGGTGCCTCTAAGCTCCATCTCAGCCATGACGGTGGGAAACTTTTGCTGCTGGTGGCCATATTCTTCCTCAGCTGGGGAGCAATGCCCCACGGGCTGCCTCACCCTGGATCCAGGGCCAGGCCCTGCGTGGAGTGATGCTGACACTTTGCCCTGGTTGGGTCCCTTGGCCCATACTTTAGGTGAGTTTGGGTTCACCTTCTCATTCTTCTTCATCCTCCTCATACCTCAAGCTGCCAGAGCAGCAGTGACACTCAGTCAGAGAGAAAACACAATGGCACGGCAGGGAAAAAAGGACATGAGCAGGTAAGGGGCTGACCTCCATAAATACAATCTCACTTTTTCCTGCATAAGACTGACAGAGGTTTCACTGCAGGCAACTTTTGTGAAAAACACCTTTAAGTTATTTGATACCCGCTTCCCAGCCTCCCCTCAGAGTGCACACACCTGAGCAGGAGAGACAAAATCAAACAAGCAGCTTACAGAGCTGGCAAGCAAAATATGCAGCCTTGCTCTCCTTTCGGGAGATCACAACATCTCAAATCTGTATCTCTGTGCTCACGTGTGCAAACCTCCCCTTTGCCACGCCCTGAGGGAATACATACAGGCAAATTACCACTCAGACAAAAGGGGAGAAGGAGAATCCCATTGGAAATCACTCCTCTCTCTTCCCTTAGAAGATGTGTGGGGGTTAAACATGTTTCCAGGTTGTGGGGGCTGCGGGGGCCGACCCAAGCGCATGGGCTGAACACTCACCAGCTCTGCTCAGACTGGGAAACTGCAATTTATAGAATCATAGAATCATAGAATCATTAAAGTTGGAAAAAACCTCTAAGATCATCGAGTCCAACCGTCAACCCAATACCACCATGCCCACTAAACCATGTCCCTAAGTGCCTCATCTACACGTCTTTTAAATACTTCCAGGGATGGTGACTCAACCACTTCCCTGGGCAGCCTGTTCCAATGCTTGACAACCCTTTTGGTGAAGAAATTTTTCCTAATATCCGATCTAAACCTCCCTTGGTGCAACTTGAGGCTATTTCCTCCTCTCCTATCGCTAGTTACTTGGGAGAAGAGACCAACACCCACCTCACTACAACCTCCTTTCAGGTAGTTGTAGAGAGCGATAAGATCTCCCCTCAGCTTCCTCTTCTCCAGACTAAACAGTCCCAGTTCCCTCAGCTGCTCCTCATAAGACTTGTTCTCCAGACCCTTCACCAGCTTCGTTGCCCTTCTCTGGACATGCTCCAGCACCTCAATGTCCTTCTTGTAG